>CM033460.1:9221543-9364043 GCA_019425755.1 Amaranthus cruentus
TGATTTGAGGGGGAGGTATCATTAGATACCTCATTAGATTGTTGTGTTGCTTACTTTTGTTGCATACTCTGTTTTTATTGTTGTTCTTTGCACTTAGTTTGTTCTTATTTCTTCATCATAGGCTTAGCCCATTCAGAACATATATGTATAATATATATATATATATATATATATATATATATATATATATTATATATATATATATTGAAATGAACGGCACAATCAAGGTTCAACAATGAAAAACACAAAGGAAAATAGAGCAAAAAGAACACAAGTGTTTATGAGGTATCTTGGATACCTCCCCCCTCAAATGATGTTTTATTATAATGATTCAACAATACAATTATAATAAACCCTCCCTATCTTGAGAACAATCTCGCAAGATCACAAATACTAGTGCAAAGTAAGAACACTCCTCTAGTTTCTAGCAATGCACAAGTATACTCTCAATATGTGAGTTTGTGTGTGTTTCTCTTACTCTAAGAATTACACTCCCTTTTATAGGTGAAGGTGGGTGTGATTCTTAAAGTCTCACATAAATCACCATAAACTCACAATTAACACCCGCAATAAACATTCAACAATAAAACAAGTAATAAATGCACACATTCAATACTTGTAACAACACAATAAATGCCCGTTGAACATTCTGACTGACTGCTCGACCAACCGCTCGGTCGAGCGAACCCAAATTTTGGTCGAGCCAACTTCCAGAAACATTCTACCTGCTTTCTGATATGCTGCTCGACCTTCCTTCACTCGCTCGACCAGTCGAGCGGCCCTTAGGTTGGTCGAGCGAGGCTTTTTTCCTTCAAGTCTTGTTGCTTTGATCAAGCAACACTTCATCAAACGACCCAAACCTTAAACTTACGCATCTCGACACATCTTTATCATCCTTCTCCAAAGTACAAGACAAAGCATGTTCAATTAGGTGTTCAAAGTTAACGTCTAAGTCATGAATATTGTCACTTGCTTTAACATATATATATATATATATATATATATATATATATATATATATATATATATGTATATATATATATATATATATATATATATATATATATATATATATATATATATATATATATATATATATATATATATATATATAGGATCAAATAAGAAGGATTTTAAAATGAGAAGGGTGAGAAGGATTTTCGTTTGATATTTTTTGGTTACTATATATACAAAAAAGGATACTATGTTATAAATTAAGAACATTTTAAAAATTATTTCATAGTTACCCTTCTGTGTAACATAGTTACTCTTACAATTATGTGTTTTTGGCTCAATCGTGACCATAGATTTTTTTTTATTTTAGTGAAATCAAAGGTGTAGAGTCCTTCTTACCCTTCTCATTTTAAACCCCTTCTCAATGGATCCTCCCTATATATATATATATATATATATATATATATATATATATATATATATATATATATATATATATATATATATATATATATATATATATATATATATATATATATATATATATATAAAGCAATTCATTTGGTTATTGGTATTAAATAATGAGAATTGTTATGAAAAGTTAATACTCCCTCCGTTCCTTTTTGATGTTCCTATTTGAGTTTTTCACCAAGATTAAGAAAAATGGAATCTTTAGTGGTAGTGGGTATTATTTTAATTATATAGTAGTAGGAAGTAATGATTGTATTGGAAGTATGAGAGAAAAAATAATTAAATAATAGTGTAATGTAATGATTATATTGGAAGTATGAGAGAGAAAATAATTAAATAGTAGTGTGAAGTAAGGAAAGTGGGGATTTAAGGGGTAAAAGTGGGATGAAAACTTTCCTAAAATGGAAAGTATTCTAAAGTGGAAAAACTTATAGAACTACCCGTTTTAGTAAGGTGGAAAAACAAAAAGGAACGGAGGGAGTAATAATTTAACTAGAGAACTATTTCAGAATTTTTTTTGGTAATTAAGTGGAATATATTAACTCCAAAAAACCTTTTACAACGTTATAAAACAATTTTTTTTTTTGGTAATGTTTAATTTTCTTAGATACATAGGATATATTTACGAGTCTTGACAAAGCTATTTATGTTTAGAAAATTTTTTATTGTTAAATGTACTACATACTTGTAATTGAACCCTAAATGTTTACTACCTAAGATTGACAATATTTATCTTTTAAGTTTTTTTTATTTATTACGGTTGTGTACGAAAAAGTATAGTTAAGTGAAATCTAGTTTAAATGGTCTAATCACATATTTTTAGATGTATATAATACAATATATAAATGTTCAAAATAACGCATTAAATTGCGTAAAAAATTCAAATGTAGCAATTACGAAGTATATTCATATGCACGAATATTAATTTTGAGGATTCCAATGTTTAGCTCCAATTATTTTCTCAAGTCTATAAAAGGTTCTTTTTGGTTCAGATGAATAAATGAATAAATGACTTCTTTCTATTCATTGATAATCAAATATATACAAGAGACATATCATGAATACAAGGAAACAATATACAAAATAAGAAATATTTAAACAATATTGTAATTATGTTAATCTATCAGAGGGAGGATGTTGACTGTTTTTCTAATTGTAATTGTTGAATTCTAATTAACAAATATAAAACTTAGTTTATGGGGAGGGTACCTTAAGGTACGATTAAATTATTGCTTGGGTTTTTACTTGTTCTTGCTTAGTTTGGTATTTGTCCTTGTTTGATTTTATTGTTTCTTATTTTCATTTTTTTTCTTTTCTATTGTGTCCAAATTCACGGTAATTCAAATTTTTTTAAATCAATAAAAAATCATTAGGGAGAAATTTTTCATCACAAAATCCTTAATTATTTCAAATTTAATTGTCACTATATGTTCCTCCCTCCATTCACCCAATATGTTCCATTTAACTTTTTTATTATTTTTTAGGTGGTCAAACGGGACCACTACATGATAAAAAAAGTATAGTGTTTTTAAATTTTAGGAAAAATTACCTAAAATAATTCAATCTTTTCATGATTTTTCTATAACAATCCTACCTATTAATTAACATGGATAATCTCAACTTTATAGGGTATTTGTCTAGAGCAAATTGGGATAACCGGATGACCTGCTATAGCAAGTTTTAATTTTTTTAAAAAAAAGATTAATTGAAATAAATGTGTCGATAATAATGTAAAAAAAGTTCGAACTTTTTTTGAATTTTTATGTATATTTTCAAAATTTTTCTCCAATTTTATATTAATTTTAAGTTTGCTTTTTTTGTTAATTACCTATAGCAGGTTACTCGATTATCCAAGTTTACTCTAGAGAAATAACCCATAAATTTGAGACTATTCATGGTTAATCAATTAGTGAGATTATTGTTGGAAAATCATGAAAAAATTGGATTATTCCAGATAATTTTTCCTAAACTTTGAAAGAGTAAAATAAGGTTAGTAGGTGTAAAGCTGTGAAAAAATTAAGTTTATTGAAGGTAAATTGATAAAGTTAATATATACCCAAAATAAAAAAAGACATTTCAGATAATTTAATCAAATAAGAAAATACGACACTTGGTAAATAGGAGGGAGTATTATTAATAGACGAAATTAAATTAGTTAACGTGTGAATGTAAATAACACGTGCTAAAGATTTATACGTAATCCATAAGCTAATTAGTAAAGTAAGCTATTTTAATATACTTGTAAATACACGTAAACCAACAAGAACCCTCTAGAGAAAGGTACTTATATGTCCCTTTTGAATTGCATTAAAGAGAAAATAAGTAAATTTTAAAAAAGTGGTAATAAATAAAGAGAGAAAATAAATTATATGGTTGGAATTAAAAGAGGGTTGAAATGGATGGATGAGATTAAAAGAAGGTGGTGGGTCATTCTCAAAAATTGAAATGATGCAAATTAAGTGGAACGTACCAAAATGGAAAATGATGCAAATTCAATGGGAGGTAGGGACTACTTAAGAGGTTCATTAATATGAAAATCGTGTGGTCCTCTCCTCTTTTTGGCAACACTTTGTGAATTATTGATCTAACACAACCATGTCGAGGAGCAGAATCACAGTAAGAGAACAACCCCACAATAATTTTCAGCCGTACATGTCATTATTTTGTTTGATAAATGTTTTTTTTTTCTTATACTTTTTTGTTTCGTGAAACAACTAAATACTAAAAACCTTACCTTTTGTTAGTGCTTTGTCGTATACAAATTGCTATATGCAATGTAGTGTTTAAAATCAATTTTAGTTATAAACAGTAAACGAATAACACGAATTAAAGTTTATATATTGTGTAAATAATATTATAAGAAAAAGAAATAATATATTCATGAAATTCTAAGAGAGTAATGACATTTTTGCTCTAACTGAAATATAGCAATTTTAACCCAATATCAATTCATATGTAGAAACTAATGTTGTAATTTTTGTAGGATGGAGAGTTTAATAAATAATTTCTAATAGTAATACTCCCTCCTATTCACTCAAGTTGTCCCATTTGTGTTTGGGCACTATTCACTTATCACTCTCAATTTGTATTTTACTCTTAATCTCTAAGTTAAAATATAGTCATGTGGAATCTTGTTTGATTCGTCTCAATATAAAGATTATTAATATCAACTTTTTATAATTTTTAATTAACAATAATTTGAAATATTAAGGATTAAAATGTTATTTCGGTAAGTGTAAAAAACTAAATGAGACAACTTGAGTGAATAGGAGGGAGTATAAGATTAACCTGTAAAGTACAAAATAAAAAGTTGTTTCAAGCAATATTTTAAGTTTTTCGGTAAATAATTATCATTACTAATTTTGCCAAACATATTCATTAAAAGCTAGCTTATACTATTAACTTAAATGATAATAAAAGAGTTATACTATCGATGATTAAAGATCAAACAAGCCAAATAAGCTGGCTAGTAATAATCAATAGGCCATCATCATCATCATACCCAGTGTATCCCGTTCATAAAAAACTATAATCAGGGTCTGGGGAGGAAAAACGCCGGCAACTCATATCCATAAAGAAAAGTGCGATCAATAGACCGATATTGATTAATCTACGTGATATTTATATTGTTCCTCGAAATTACTAAATTTACTGCATGGACCAAGTAAAATTTAATATTTTTACGTGAAAATTAAACATCAACGCCAAAACAACTCATATGCGTATTTTAATACACCAGCTTGAAACACAAAATGGTCCTCCATTGTCCATTCGGTGGAAGAGAATTGCAAGTGCGTGGGGAAACTTAGTTGGGACAGGAGTTAGCGTTGCACTCCCTCCAACATATATTTCTTTTTAATTTATTAATTAATAAAATCATTTGATTATAGCTTTACTCCCTTCGTTCTTAAAAGATTGTCCACTATAGGTTTTTCACACAAATTAAGAAAACTAAAATCTTTATTATAAGTGGGTATTATTTTAATTAAAATTGGTATTATGAGAGAGAAAAAACATTTAAATTAAAGATAAAAGAAAGAATAAAAGAAAATTATATAGAGAAAGTATATTTGGGGAAAATGGAAGGGATTACGAGGGTATATTTGGAAAAACAAATTTTCAAAAATAGAAAGTATTCTAAAGTGGACAAACATTTAAAACTACCCGTTATAGTAAGGTGGACAAACATAAAAGAATAAAGGGAGTATTGTTTTCGTAAAGTTATTTACTATTTGAAAAATTCTATAGATAAATTGGAGTTTTTGATTTTTTTACGTAATTGATGATTTTTTTTTATTTATATAGTGATCTTAAGTTTCTAATTTATCATACTTTTTCTGTTCTACTGTAGCAAGTATTTTAGAATGAAAAAATTATATAAATAAGCGCAAATTATATAAATAACGTTAATATAGCAAGTATTTCAGAACGAAAAAAACGTATATAATTAATACCGAACTAAACAACAAAATTCAAATTTATCGCTACTAGATTCTTAGCTAATAGCTAGCTCTCTAGGAATTTTGGAATTTTGCCTACTAGTGGCTTAGTATCCAAGGCCAATCCAACAATCAATAGACACAAGTGAAACTATAAATTAATCATAGATTATTGTGTATACGGCTAGCATCTAACATGTAACAACCAATGCAATTCGACAAGCAAGGGAGTACGTGTTTGGTAATAGGTTATAATTATTTGAGAATTTTAGCTTATTTTGATATAAATAGAGAATTTGATAGTCAAATTATTCAAGTTAGTGTTTGGTAAATTAGCAAGTTAAAACAGCTTATTGTTAAGAATAAACTATCTTTGAATATGTTGCTTATAGTAGCGTATTTAAAATCAAAGTCAATAACATCACCTGGTCAATGTAATCATCTATCAATTACTCGCTATCAGTCGTTTGCCAAATATCTAATATTCTTTTGGTGTCTTTAGGTTAGTGAAAATCACCTAATGTTATCTCATCCCAAGAATCGACATTTTTTAGCCCACCGGTTTTGCTACATTTATTTTCCACTAGATTAGATAATGCCCATGCATGTGATGCACGACTTTAATAAAATTTTTGACATATCTGTATTAACAAAAGAAAAAAAATTTACGCCTTTATGTTTTAACCATCTCAAAATATTTTATACCCATTTAATAAAAAAAATAATAAAGATTTTATTAAAAAGCTTGAAAAAAATAAAATAAAATATACCTCTATGACTTCCTAATACATTAAATGATGTGACATAGAAAGTAAAAAATCAATCAATTTGGATAATATTAGTCATACTTGAAAATGTGTAAAGTCAAATATATTAATAGCATTCCTTATAACAATGACATCATCTTTCAGTTTTGAATGGAATCTTTTTATTGAGAGAGTGACACGTAAGCAATTTTAATAGGTAATGACATCAGCAGTGTTTTGTTTTAGTAATAGTTATGGATTTTGGCTTGTCCTGTGAGATTTATTACATTTTGGTCCATTTTATGAGATTTGTTACATTTACTACAACGGAAATTGATTCCAAGAACTTGTAGGGTGAAAATCGTAATATTTTACCATTTTGATCAATCTAAAACATTCTTAACTATCCCATCAATTATTATCTATGCAATTTTTATTTTTTCAAACCACCAACACATTTTACAACGATCTCTATGAGATATAGTAGTATATAAAATAGGAAAAATCATCATAAATGATAAAAAGCTTTTTATTTTTGACTAAGGATATCTACTTTTGAATTTTGATTAATTATATATAATAGGAGTACTAATTTAATGAGTATTTTCCTAAATGTAGGTAGTATCATCTTTTATTTATTATATTTATTTAAATACTATTAATTATATAGTAAATATATTGTAATTAACTTGTATTAAGGTAATTAGGCAGTAGTCTTATATTCATTCCTAAAATTATAGGCTTGGATTCCTAGTTAGCCACAATACAAGATAATTAATTACAATATATTACTTAAAAAAAAAAATTACAATATATCTTCCATATACTTAACGATTTATAAAAAATTAGTATTATTATAAAAAATGAACACAATTTTGTATTATTCTACCGATTCTTTTTTCAATATAAGAAACACAAATTTTGTCAGAGGCGGTCTCTTTGAGAGACAACTCTAATTGGGACGAACTGTTATATATTTTTTAAAATATTGTTAGTAGGCATTAAGAATAATGTAAGTAGACATTTAAGATATTGGAAATAGGCATTAAGAATACGATGAGTAAACTTTAAGAATAATGTAATCAGGCATTAAGAATATAGTAAGTAGATATTAATCTTTAATGAACTAAGCATAAGATACGTCTCTTTGAAAGACGGTCTCTCGAGAGATTAGGTGTATAAGAAATGAAAAAAAGTAGAGAGAAAGAAGGAACCTGAGAGGGCATTAAGGCCGTTAAAAAGAGTCTTGATGGAGGAGGTTTTGGGTTGTGTGGGATTGGCAAAATAATCCTTGTTGGCCTCCAATTCACTTTCCAAAAGGGGAGATTGCTCCATTATTGGGTTTTTGGTAACACTTAGCTTCTTGTACTAAGCTCACTCAATTTCTACAAGGTTAGTAAGATGATAAGATGGGGAGAAAAATGCACCTCCCAAAAAATAATTCTAAGAGATTTAATGATTTTGGTACTAAGCTCACTTCCTTTATATACAATACATAACAACCCATCATCTTACATAGTATCCAATGTTGAACTTCTCATACAATCATTATCATCAAATTTAGCCCACGAGATTTGCGAATCCTCTTGTGGGGCTTTTTTATCACTTTATTGGATGTATGTGGTTAGAGGTGTTCAAAATAGTCGCTACGATATATAATTACCCGACTTTATAATTGGATCTGACTTGGTTAGAATTTAAAAAAAAAATTAAAAGTATGTGGTTAGAGGTGTACAATCAACATAACTAACCAGAACTTTATATATACACGTAGTGTGTGTGTCTATATATATATATATATATATATATATATATATATATATATATATATATATATATATATATATATATATATATATATATACTAAAAGAGAAACCAAAGAAATTTGTAAGTGCCACATGTCAAGTTGTGGTTAAATGTTTTTTATCAATATCGAAATATCTAGCAATATACTCAAGATTTACATTGTTTTTACCAAAGAAATTTGTAAGTGCCATGTGTCAAGTTGTGGTTAAATGTTTTCCCGCCTAAATTAATTTAGCAGTATTGTCAATAAAAGTAATAAGAACACAAACATTCTTCATTTTCCAAAGAACCACTATTTTTAAGATAAAGAACACATAAAAGGAAATAATAAAAAATTATACACGATCAATTAGTCAATAAAGGAAATTCTTAGAAATTAGAATTTACATTCTAAATAAATTATTTATCAATATCGAAATATCTAGCAATATACTCAAGATTTACATTGTTTTTACTCATACGCTTTAGTTTTTCCTATTCTTAGAGTTTTTGTTCTCTTTGAATGTCATGAGTATTTTTTTTTACTCCATCCATTCTATTGAATTTGCAATATTTTCCATTTTGATACGTCTCACTTAATTTGCATCATTTTTTTGACGATGATTCATCACTTTATTTAAGTCTCATCCATATTTTTTTACGTACTTTTAATTACATCCAGACAATTCATTCTATCTATTTATTTATTACCACTTTCTTAAAAAATATTCTTTATTTTTCTTTGATGCAAAATCAAATGGAATAGATAAGTAATTTACAAATCAGTCTTTTTTAATTTAGATAAGCTACTCTCTTGGTTTCTTAAAGTTATCTCCATAATTAATGTTTATAGAATTAAAAAAATTAGAGTCTAAAATGTTGGATAGGTATTTTATAGAATAATGAATTTAATGGAGAAAGAAATGAAGACCGTAGGTATTAAAAGAATACTAATATAAAGTTAATAGAAAAATATAGGGACCATAACAATTTTAAGGAACATATGAAGTTGTTCAATCTCAAACCACCATATCTTATAAAGTTATGATATGTTGGTCTCAATTAATTTGCACCCTTAATATGAAGATATATGAAGGTATAAATGTTATTTTGGTTTTGGTCAATATGGTTCAAATCAATAATTGAGATAAATAATTTAGAATATTAGATCAAAAGATAAATTGAATTTTGTAGTTGATATTAAATAAAATTTGAGGAGAACGTTATCAAAACTTTAAAGTGTACAAAGTAATTGAGATATTCCCTAATAAAAATTGAGAGTAAATAACTAATAATACGTTAATTCTTGAATGAGACGATCTTACTCTAAGACCATCTCTATTGGGTTGGCCCAATACGCACATTATGTCTTAAAGTAATCACTTACAACGTTAAAACGATCACTTACGATCTTAAAATAATCAATTAAAGAAATGAGCTAACATATGGGCCCGTCTCATTGTGAGATGGTCTCATATAAGACGAATTGAATATAATATAAAGGACGAATTATAATATTATTAGCTAATTTTTTTTTCCTCATACTTCATGGAAGTAATGTTATTATAACAATAATATCAAAAAAAAAAAACATTCAAAATTTTGTCAATTGCATTTTTTTTTAAAAATAAATTTCTCATAATTATTATAATTTATCTAAAATTATATAATAAATTTTTTACAATTTATCCTAGCTTGCATGCGAGTTCAATAAATATATATATATATATATATATATATTATATATATATATATATATATATATATATATATATATATATATATATATATATATATATATATATATATATATATATATATATATATATATATATATATATATATATATATATATATATATATATATATATATATATATATATATGGTGTTGGTGTATTTGTATTAGTTAATTAGTAATTTTATCCTCGTGTAGTACATGCAATTTAATGTATGGACGCGCGTTATTAAACGATAGAATAATAATGTCATACACACTCTAGATTCTAGGTGAAAAATATGCTCTCTCTGTCCTTTTTGATTTGCGTCAAAAAAATAGAGAGTATAATTTTTAAGAAACTCCTTAAATAAATAGAAAAAATGAATTGTGTGAATGAGATTATAAAAGAAAGTTAAAATATACTCCTTTTGTCCTCTTAAATATGCATTAAAGAAAAAGAGAGTAATTTTAAGAAAATGATAATAAATGAAGAGATAATATGAATTGTGTGGATTAAATTGAAAAAAAAGAAGTTAAAATGCATGGATAAGATTATAAAAGAAAGTGGTCGGTTATTGTTCAAAAATAAAAAAGAGGCAAATTTAGTGAAACCGACAAGTATTGATGAGATCAAAAGAAAGTGGTGCATCTAAAAATAGAAATGATACAAGTTAAGTAGGACAGATCAAAATGAAAAATCTTGCAAATTTAATGGGACAGAGGGAGTATTATAGTTCTATTTTTATCATCTTTTAAATCTTGTGATTAAGATTAATAATTCTCTATTAGTTCAAATAGTTAAAACTAGTGGGTTCAAAATAAATTCGATAACCCAAGATTCACTTGACCCTGTAACTGAATTCAAGTTGACCAAATATAGAGAATAGACTAATAATTATGTAAAAACTAACATGGACTTGATGAGAAAATTTATTTTAACCGCAAGTGCACGGCGTACATGTAGCTGCGGGTCGAACACAAGGAAGTTTGAGACAAGGGACTTAGTGGTTTTAGTTGATTATATTACTAAAGAGAACAAAAATATTCATTGGTTGTACTAAAAACTACAAATGCAATAATAAAGATGAGGTTAAACTATATGATGATGAAATCTAGGGTGTCGGGAATCCCATAAAGTCTTGTATGATTCAATTCTCATTAATGTCTGTGAAGATGACTTTAAACAAATTAATTTAGGTTGTATTTGAAAACTAGCATTTCATTTCAAATTAATGATTTCAATTATGAAATCATGAATGTAGAATTTGAGAATGACAAGGTTTAAGAGGTCATTCTCAAATCCTCATATTTAAACCATTTTGATAACAATTGTGGATTTGACTCAAATCCGAATTTGAAATTCTAGTATTTGCCAAACACTAATTTTGAGTCAAATCTATATTTTCAAATGAAATTCTCATTCCCAAACATAGCATTAAGGAATTACTAAACTTTATGAATAAGAACTTAGGTATATACCCCTGATATCATTTTTATAAAGCTTTGGTGATGCTAATTTATTAATGTAAAGATTAAAGAGCAAAAATATATAGATGAAGTATTTTTTTTTATTTTTTTTATTTTACTACAAAAACAATGTATTATGAACAAAAATAATTCTAAATAAATATTAATTGACGACCTTAGTTGATCCCCAATCTTGGCTACATAAAATATTGATGAGTTAATCCATCAATTGATAAGTACTAGGATAGAAATTCGTGTAATGCACGAATTTTTAAATACGTTAATATTTTAATGAAATTTTAGATTGCAAACTATACTTCATATTTTTTTCATAAAATTCAATATTGTAATTATGTAGACCTGTGCAATTGGCCGGATCCCCGATGGGGCCCCTATTCTGACCCTTCATAATAAGGGTTGTATACGGGGCGGGTTGTAAAAGGGTTGGGCTGAAAACTAACCTTTTAAAAATATAAAAGAAAAGGGTTGGATAAGGGTTTTAAAAGGGTTGTAAATGGGCTTTGTCTATTAAAAACAAATGGGTTGTACCAATAAAATTTTAAAACTAAACTGTATGGTAAAAGCAAACATCAACGATTGAAATTTGTATTCCATCAGGTCACCTGATGAAGAACAGAATACCAAAGTTGCAACAAATGAATTTAGTTGCAGAAGAAAATATGAAAGATGGAGTATGATAAAGTCAGCATTGCCACCTAATATCTATAATAGCAATGATACCACAAATGTTAATTGTTAGAAATTAATTGCAACTAAATAGTAGTACTCCACTACTTCCTATATTATTTCAGTAATACTAAAAGTTATTCCATGCTCTAATATTTTTTAAAAATACAATGTCATAAAATTGAAACATTTATTTATTTATTTATTTATTTTCAGATCCTGTATCATGAAGGGATTAATTTATTATTGAAGCTTTGAGAATTATGAGATACGGGCTGGATCGGGCCGGACTCAATAAGCCCAACCCATTTTAAGCCCATGTTGCAGTTTGCAAGGCCCGATCCAACCCAACCCGTTTAAGTTTAAGCCCGCCCCGACCCTTATCCGGCCCACTGCACAAGTCTAAAATTATGTTATACAATATAAATAATTGATCTTAAAGATCAATTAATTGAATTTTATGTCATTTTAGTTTTTAAAACAATTGATGGAAAAATGGACTATACTTCTACTAATTTTATAAATTGCTGTATAATTTTATACATAGTGTAGTTTTGCAGTATAATTTTCTAAATTGTGTAATTTCAATTACACTGAAATATATGTAATTTATTCCGTAGTATAATTTTCTACCCGGTGTAATTCCAGAATTTTATCAGACAATATATAATTTTCTACACAGTACAATATATATTTCCCTTTATAATTTTTAAACAGTGCATTTATGTATAACTGTGTAATTGGAATAATTGTGATTTATTGCATTATTTAATGTATGAGTTTTTCAGAAAATATAAATTTGTAACTATGGTAAGTGTAAAAAATGCAAATTAGTCAAATTCTATTAATACTAACCAATGAAAAAAAGACAAATGACATACTCATAATCAAACTTTCTTTTTGCTATTATACAGAAAAAATTTATAGTATGTATGATTAGGTTAATTCAACCCTAGAAGTCTTGGCCTTTGAGTGTAGATTTGGTGAAAGGCTAGCATGAAAATTGAAAATGTACACCTCTCAAGAATCATCTTGAAACCCCCTAAAATTTTTATCATTTTCGTGTAAGCAATATATCCTTATTCTCCTAAATTAACTATTAACTATTAACTATTAACTATTAATAGTTTCACTCCTTCAAAAATCATCCATAAACCCAATTCTTATAATTTGCCACCTTTTTCGTTTTATCGACACCCCTATTTTAAATTAATTAATTAAAATGACGAAAATGCCTTTGGACCTAAAATCACTATAAAACACTTCAAACTCACTCTATAACACTTTTATCACTCTAAAACTCACTAAATCCACCAAAAAATTATTGTAGCTAAAGCATTGGACTTCGAATCGGTACCAAAAAACCGAGGTAATTTCTAAACTAATCTCGTTTCAAAATTCAAAAGAAAAAAAAATAAAAAAAATATGGGGAACTCGCACGTTTTGTGCGAGCCAGCCATGGTACACTCGAACGTTTTCTGCAAGCAAGCCATGGTTCACTCGCACAAAACATGCGAGTTGGCCCTTTTTCTTTTTCTTTTTTTTATTTTTTTTGAATTTTATTAATTATTATTTTTTATTATTTAATTTATTAAATGTTAATATTAAAATATATTTTATTTAAAATATTTTTGTTTGTTGTTATATTATTATTAAATTAATGATATATTATTATTATTTTATTTATTAAATAATATAATAATATTAATAATTCTTTAATAATGTTAATATTATTTATTTATTTATATTGTTATTAATTTTATTAAATGTTAATATTATTTGTTTATTTATGTAGTAATTTTATTTAAATGTAGTTAATTTAATTATTATTTAATTTAATTGTAGTTATTTTATTTAAATTTAGTTATTTTATTTTAGTTAATGTTTAAGTAATTTTAATTTTAAATAATAATTCATTAAATTATGAAAATTGTAGTAAATGGCTGGAAACCAGGGTAAAGGCAATGGGTGTTTTAGAGGCCTATTGAGCGGCAACAGCTCTAGACCGACTTTACTTAGGGGGGACCCCCATGAGAGAGGGGTTACGGGTTCTGCGAGGAGGGTTAGGCAGGAACAGGCGGCCAGACATAGTCAGGCCCAACATTCGAGTACGTTGGACCAAGTGCGTACTCGCTTGGACCAGCAGACGAGCCTATGTAGTGATACGCTTGGCTCAAGGGATGATGATACTGACTACGACGAATTTGTCGGTCAGGAAGAGTCTATTAGGGAGCCCGTTGATTGGAATCTAGTCAGAGGGGTTGCCGGTCAGTTTACGCGTAGAGGTCATAGCTCGGCTGGCCCTTCTGATCAGGCGGGAGGCAGCCAGGTTGAGGATGCGGCTCCACGGAGGAGGAGATGCTCACAGTCTGCCGATGTGGACTGGCTGATCACATCACCCCAGCCCGGGGGCCCGGTCGATACGCGTTTGATACCCAGCTATGAGGGGGCACATAGCGAGGGTTATTTTTGAGGGATTGGAGCGTAACCCTCCGGTTTCGAAGTTTCGGGTTAGGAAGAAGATGGTGGAGTCGATCATTAGACTGCAGGAAATATCTAATGAGTTGTACCAGGTTTTACCTGCCAGTTCTCTACGCCGTCTACCGTACATCATGCACCAGCACATCGACAATACTCTTATATCGGCCTTTGTGGAGAGGTGGCAGCCGGATACCAACACCTTCCACATGTTGTGGGGTGAGATGACGGTTATGTTGCACGACGTGCAACGCATTTTGGGGATTGGTATTGATGGTGCTCTGCCTAATGATCATGCTGACGGTCAGTGGAAGATGGCCTTGGCCGGTCTCTTTGGGGAGCCGATGGCTAAGCTGCGGCGAAAGGGGATTTTCACTGGCAGCAGCATAAATGTTAGTGAAATTTTACAGTTGTGCCACCGTTCCCAGTCGATGGACACGTAGAGCATTGTGTACTACATGTCTATAGTGGGCTCGACACTGCTGGCGGATAAGACTAGAGTTGGGATGCGACCGCACCCTATACTTGTTGTTAATGCCGATCAGGATGAGATCGCCTGGGGTGTCGTGACGCTTGCATACATGTATCGCCAGCTAGGTATGGCGTCAAGGGCCGGTTGCCGGACTATAGCGGGTTGTCTGACACTGTTACAGATATGGATATACTAGTACTTTCCGTTCTTTCGCCCCCATCCTCGCCTAATTGATATGCGTAACAAGACCAGGGCAGAGATGTGGTCCCCGTAGAAGCCGACACGGGAGCTTAGCAGGTTGAGAGACTGTAGGAGTATACAAGACTCCATGACGGAGACACAGGTTTTACACTAGTACAAAAATGACTTTAGGTAACACATATTGGTAACACATTTTGATATCCAACTTATTAAAAATATTAGGTAACACTTTTGTAACACTTTATCTTTAAGTAGCACAATCATGTAACACTTTTAAAACCAGTAACACTTATATGTAACACTTTCAAATTGGTAACACTTTATCTTTAAGTAACACAATCATGTAACACTTTTAAAACTAGTAACACTTATATGTAACACTTTTAAAATTAGTAACACTTATATGTAACACTTTAAAATTGGTAACACTTGTATGTAACACTTTAATAATTGGTAACACTGATATGTAACACTTTAAAATTGGTAACACTTGTATGTAACACTTTAATAATTGGTAACACTGATATGTAACACTTTAAGAATTGGTAACACTAATATGTAATACTTTAAAAATTGGTAACACTAATTAATATATAACACTTTATACATTACTAACCCATTTGTAACACTATTTTACTTATTTATTATTTATTATTTTTTTATTTTTAAAAATCAAAATTAAAAATTTTGAAATTTAGTTAATTAATATTTTTACAATATTAATACCGGCCACAAACTATATTTTTTAATATTTTATATCATCCAAGTTAGGGGTAATTAATTTTTCAAAATTTACGACAATCAATTAATTATCCAAGATACAAAAATGACTTTAGGTAACATGAATTGGTAACACTTTTTAATATCTAGCTTTTTAAAAATATTAGGTAACACATTTGTAACCGTTTATCCTTAAGTAACACAATCATGTAATACTTTTTAGATGGGTAACACTCATATGTGGGTAACACTCATATGTAGCACTTTTAAATATGATAACACTAAAATGTAACACTTTTACAATCGGTAAGATTAACAAGTAACACTTTAAAAATTAGTAATACTAATATATAACACTTTAAAAATAGGTAACACATATGTAACATATTGAAATTTTGTGAATATAAATATTTAACACTTAAAAAGTGGTAACACTTTTAAATTTGCATTTTTATACTAGTAACATATTTGTAACTCTTTTCTACTTAATTTTAAATTAAAATTGACAAAATAGTTAATTTTGACTTGATTTTCTTTAACATTTTTCTCCAATATTAATTACCCAAACTAACTTTTTTAAAAATTAATGCAATCTAAGTAATTTTTTAAATTTTAGACCAACTAATAAAGAGAAGTGGTATACAATTTTCAAAACAATTGGTTTGAACATATTGCTAATGGTATTTAAAAAGAAGAGGGAAAATATATAGAATAAAATTAATAGAATAAAATATATACAATGTATGTATGAATGATGTAGATTAAGATTATATAGTTGGTGATTGATTTGGATTTATTTTGGCATTATTATTATAATTATTATTATTAGTATTATTATTATTATCATCATCATCATCATCATCATCATCATCATGATTATTATTATTATTAAAAGTGTTACATAATCATAAAGTGTTACATTAGCTTAATTGATAAAAAAAGTGTTACCTAATATGAAAAAATGTTACCTAATCCTCAATAAAGTGTTACATAAAGTAGTTCAAAGTGATACATTACTGAAAAGTATTACAATAGCTTAATTGCTAAGATGAAAAAGTGATACCTAATTATAAAAAAGTGTTACATATGAAATAATATGTAATACTATGAAAATGATACATATGCAAAAATAGTGTTACGTAAAGTTATTTAAATTAACACTTTTAAAAGTGTTACCATAGGCATGTAAAAGTGTTACGTAAGCGAATAGGTAACACCACCAGATGTAGCACCAAAAAAGTGTTACCTTAGGTCTATAGTAATATTTTAAGCACTTTAGGTTACACTTTTTGGGTGTTATCTAAAATCAATTATGTAGTAGTGTTTGTACATGACCTCACACATCTTTACATTGGTTATTTTAATTTTATATTATGTTGTTTACGTTGCTTTTGTTTTAAGCAGGTAGAGTGGACTCCGTATAATAATTCTCCCAGGGTTTTATTGAGTAAGCACCCACGCACCGCCTTCATAGGGGGTATCACTTGTTTTGATATCGTCGAGGTGTATTTGCCTGAGAGGACAGTCAGACAGCTTGGTTTTGTACAGACCATTCCCGTCCCTCCTTTGACACCCACCTAGGCTAACTGACAAGCTCAGGGTGCCTACTCACTGACCTTCCCATCAACGACCACGTACACGTTGACATGGAGTAGGTTCCCTTATTGTGCCCGCGTTGGTGATCAAGATCTGCGTCGTGCAGAATTTCCATCAGATACTGTTCCTGAGTACATCGAATGGTTTAGATCGTATTCCCATGCATTTATCATCCCCGGTGACGGACCTAGCAATGTTTTTGCTTCAGCGGATAACAAAGCGGACTACGTAAGTGCTTCTAATTTTTTAATTCCCTTTACATTTTACACTATATTTATTTGGTTGTCTAATATTTTTTATTTATTTTTGCAGTTTTTAGCTGAATTTCCAGCCCGCGTTGCGCCATTGATTAGGATGGGACCTATTGAACAATGGCAGCCTCGAGATAGATAGGTTGTTGAAGTGTATTTGGATGAACTAAGAGATTTATTTGTCGAATGGGAAGCGTTTAAGGACGGGGCCTATTGATGTATTTATAGATGTATATGTTTTTTTAAACAGTATCTGTATGTGCTACTTTTTTTATTATTGTGCTACTTTTTTTTTTCATCTACACGCTTATGCCATATTAATTACAACGAAAGAATATAATAAAAGAAATCAATACCAGTAATACTATTAGTTAAATGAAAACAATAAACATATTATGTACAATTTACATAATAAAATTAATTAAGTGAAAACAATAAATTAATTAAATGAAAAGAATAAGATTATGGACTATCTAAGTTGACTGCATCTTTATCAGTATTATTACGTTGTTGTCCACCAATCATTCTATTCCAAAGTGCTATCCTACTGCGATACTGTCGTTCTAAATCTCTACATGTGGGCTCAGCTGCTGCTCTCCAGTTGAATTGAACTGGCGGCAGTGGAGATGTACCATCGTTCATTAAAAGTTGAACATAATGATTTCGGTTCACCCAAAGAATATGTACAAGTTAATTTACGCCATGAGTTCCCCCTGTTCTTCTAAGTGGAAGAATTAACCAATTCTGATAAGGATTACCGTCGGCAAAACCATAATACGCAATGGCGATGTTGAGAAACGTTGCTGCAACATACAAATTTATAGCGTCCAACCAGTGTTCGAATCTAGCTGGTCCATTCACATGTCCACCAATCCTGTATATAGCATCCTCCACGCCCTGCGGAGACCGATATATGCGTGGGTATTGCTCTCTATGTGTTTCCATTTCAAGGGACATTAATCGTCATAAAATCGGCCATGCATTCTCGTCCCCCATCTCTGTAACGGTAAACGGACTAAAACCACAATCACCGTCACCTAGAACATCGATCCAATCAAACATGTACGAAGGAAGAATATAAGGGATGTGCTGTGGCCACAGGAACAGTGAAAAATCATGACCTACTGAACCATCTAAAAGAAATAATATTATTAGCATTCAATTGAACGAGACTAATATAAAAATAAGGAAATGAAGGACATTTACCAGATAAGTTGAAACTGAAGTTGATTCCAACTGACGATTGATTTGATTTTCCACTTGATCTCCCGCTAGATCTCCCGTGTGATGAAGATCTAGAACCGCAACCCCTTGATGACGATCTACTGTACTCAAATGCGCTTTTGTTTCTCCTTAGGGATCTGCTTGTCGACGATCTTCCCTTCCTCGGTGGACTTGCTTGTGGCTCAGGTATATCAGTACCATCAGGATGTAATTCGTCTTCGAGTACCTGAGACATGCGTGTAATAACCGCAGGATCGACCTTTAATACTTCATCGACCAAGGATTGAAAGTACTCTTTGTCATCGGCATTTGCATGTCGAACTTCTTCGTTTGTGTCTTCTTCAGCCTTTGAGTACTTCAATGTTCTCCAAAAGTGATGTACGTCGTCCAAGTACAACGCACCATTTGCCCTCTCGGCCAAAAACTGGTAACATGCGCAGGGTAGACCGTGTGTGCTTTGAAGAACACAGCCGCATTTGTTGATTACGAAATCCCCCAACTCTAACATCTGGTTGTGCTCCATCACCAACAGTTCTAACGCAAAAGTGGAAACGCTACGATATAGCGGTCTAAAAGAACGAATTAATGATGTCCTTGGAACTGATGCCATGGATTCCTGCAGAGCCTGTCGTATCCTGGCCTGTTGATTTGTTATCTATTCGTGTGCCCTTTTGAAGAGGGTATCAAATGAGTTGTTGCCGCTACCAAGATAGTACTTGAAGGAAGAGTGCTGGCTTTCAACTCTACTGGTAGTCTAGTTACCAAAGCGCATACAGTCATTCGTCCACGCACGAGCAAATTTCTCTCTGTAAGGAATCCATGTCCCAGCCAAATACCGCACAACCCTGTTATTCCTTGTCCACCAACTAGATACAATCCCTGCCCACCTTTTCTCGTATTCACCAATTGTCATACTATTAACCAAGGGGTTCCATTTAGATTGTCTGAAAACCTGCCCCTGTTGGTTTTTCTTTCCACCGCATAGTTTGTCTACCATGTTCTCTACATCATTCCCAATATGCCATACACAGAGTAGATAACGTACATATACATTAAATAAAAGATTAAAATTAATATATATATGGTAAATAAATCGACATTAACGTATCAATATGTACAAGTTTACCTGGATAGACATAACGAATAGCTGCAGACAAACCCCCGTCTCTGTCGGTAACGATAACATCAGGCACCTGTACTGTACCGTATATATCCCTCAGCCTCTCCAACACCCAAGAATAAGACATGGGCGCCTCATCTCGCATCAGATAGAACGTAACCAAGAAGTTGTGATTGGTTGGCGTCATTACGTTGTGTCTATCAACACAACATGGGGCCACGTACGTATCATTTGGATGGATATGGGGTTTGCAATTAATAACCTAGTCAACTACCCCTCACCATCCAAATCTGTCCAAACAATATAATTATTTTCTGTGGCCAAATAAAGACAATGTTGAAGAGGATTCCTACCATCCATCTCTTCCCTCCTCAATGCTTGTCTTATATTATAGATTTGATTCATACTAGCATAAAAACCAGGAAAGTTCCTTCTAATTGACGTCATTATGAAGGCTGGTTGCATGCCAGTTGCAGTAAGATCCCGTATATGTTGTCTAATATCTACATTCATTCTATTTGCCCTTACTTGGCCTTCTCTATATACAAAGAACGGGTGGTTATGTCTGCCTTTTTCGCCTGGACACACTCTTACCGTCCAAGGTCTTTCTCCTGGATTACGACTACTAACTATAATCATAAATTTGCAACCACACGCACTACTTCTAGAACCAGGTCTAGCAGCATTATCTAGATTGTGCAAATCACCCCCTAATGTTACCATATCTGTGACACCTTAAGTACAAACTAACTCTTGAACGTCCTTCCTTACGTTTATACGAAGCATGTGTAAATTGACAATCAATTGCTATTGCTATCTCATCAGCCCAACTATGTAATTCATCTACCGAATCAAATTCCCTATCCGTAACAAATCTATCAGAGTAATCTACGTTATCTCCTAAGTTGTCAAAGTCCTGCAAATAACAATTACAAATAAAACAACAAAAAGAAAAAAAAAACTTAAGTAAAGGAAAATAAAATAAATAAATAAATAAATAATTTAAACACATACAACTTAAACATAATTACATAAATAAACAAATAATATTGTCACGCTTTTGTGCGAGTGTGCCTGTTCTTCATTTTTTTTTAATTTTTTATTTTTTTAAAAATTTTCGAATCGATTAATTATTTACCGAATCGTATTCATGCTCGTTTTGGTTCGTCATTGTTATTCGATTATTACTTTTAACTTCTTTTAGTTTAGAGATTTTTTAAAAGATTTTTAGAGATATGTTTGAGTTTTTGAGTTTGAGATTATGCAGGGGCAATTATGAAAATTCAATATAAAAGTTTTAAGGTCAGGGCCATTTTCGTCATTTTAATTAATTAATTTAAAATAGGGGTGACGATAAAATGAAAATGATGGCGATAAATAATAATGCCCCCCATAGATTTCTTTCCTACAAAAACACACAGAAGTTCTCTTCCTCTTTTATGGGAGAGGATCCTAATTCCTTTTATGGAGGGATATCATCTTTTTTTCTTTTATTTTTCTCTTTATTCTTATAATTATAAAATTCTACCAAAATTCTCATGTGTTTCTTATTGTTCTAAGGGATATTTACAAACCAAAATAATTAACTTAAGTTGTGTAAGTTGAGTAATTGACTAAACTTAATGGTACCCAAAGCATAAATTTGAGGACCGGATATCATAATTGTATATGTAAATTCTGTTTATATTTCCCAATTCTATTTTGACTATTGACTACCATGAAAAGTTATCTATTGACTAAATATTATGTAAAATGCTAAACCAAATTAACACGTGTTTAGATAGAGAATTGATAGGAAAGGAAACGAGACATTTGAAAGAATGGAGGATTTTTTATTTGAATAACAAAAAAGAGAAAAGAGATTAAAACGGAAATGTTTGGAGAGAAAACATGAACTGTTGTGAAGGTGACTTGAGTGCACATGTGTGTGTGTGCATTCATGGGTAGGATGGAATTCTATGGAGGTCATAAATGGATTTTAAGTTGATAACTTAATGTATGTGTTGAATGTGGAGATTAAGTGTTAAGATTAATTGGTGAATTGATTAGACACTTAATTGAGGTTTTTATGATGAGTTATGAAGAATTGTAAAAGATGCTCTATTATGCAAGTCGAGCAGAAACTGTCCAGGAGGGACCTCGCTCGACCCGAGAAAATTTTTCTGTTTGGTCGAGCAACAAGTTAGAATGTATTCAGTAGCTTTTGTTTTTCTGCTCGACCCGCTCGCTCAATCCACCTGCTCGCTCGACCTGGTCGAGCAGATCCTCTAACAACATAGGATGTTGTTTTTCGACGGATCAAGTGCTTGGGGAAGTTACAACTCATTGAATGTTGGAAATGTGACATTAATTTTATAAATAATCAATAAAATAAAGTTACAAGTTTGTAGTAGAAAACCAAATTACATATGACAAGTTCAGACCTTTGCTTAACATACACCAAATGCAATCTTGATCATCGGGAATCACCATATATCGATAATAGTAACAAGAAGATTTTGTTGGATCTTGATATCAATTCTAGGCGAGATGCTCTTTCCTAAAACATCATTTTCTCCCTACTACGGTGCTTGGGAAGAAACTGGAAATATGTTCTGAGATACAAAGAATTACACTAACTTCCGAGCACACGGAAATTAGAATGATGTAAGAGAAACTTAATTGGAAGAAGATAAAAAAATTACAAACGAGGATTGCAAGTCCTCGATGTAAAATGTTAGAGAAGAAAAGAAATCAAAAATTGCATGTCTAAAATAACACACAAGCCTTCTATATTTATAGAATAGCTCACACCGGTTCATGAAGCAACATAATACTTCATGAAGCAACATAATACTTCATGAAACACGAGGTTGATCCGTGAAACACGAGATCGATTCATGAACCCATGTCGCCTTTCACTCAACCCTTACATCCTAAAGAACATGGCTAAAAGTAACCATAATAACTGTAGGAAGTTATTATATAACCATCAAAACAAAGCAAAACGTTACACGAAAATTTCCCGAAAAAACACGTTAGTCGCGGGCCGCGTAAAAGGTCGGAGGCCATGAGAAGTGCAATTATTTGTACTTATCCGTGACACTTTTATGCTCTTTTCGGTCGTTTTAATGGATTTTAGGTAGTATTTTTAGTGTTTTATGATAATTTTGGCTCAAACAGTTCATCGTTATATTTTATATGATTTTGAGTCAAAATTGGGGATTTCATTAGGATTTTGGAGTAATAAGAAGGTGAAGGCTTGGAGAAATGGCCTAAGACCCATTGTTAAAGTGAAGAACCATGCCAAGACGATTTCATGCAAAAAGAAAAGCAGCGAAGAAACAAAGTGATGTGCAGTACAGAGGACAAGCGACGAGTGGTCACACCTATGTGTCGCTCGTCGCATTCATCAGCATTACAAAGAATTTTTGCAGAGATTAGGCGATGAGTCGTCGCCCTATAGGCGACGATCGTCGCTCCGCATTGCAGCATTCACCAATCTTCCAGTAACTATGCGACGAGTCGTCGCCCTATAAGCGACGATCGTCGCTCGATCGTTGAATAATCATTCTTGAGGCAGAAAGTGTGCGACGAGTCGTTGCATATCAATCGACCCTCGTCGCTTGACGGTTTTCTCAAAGTTCCTGATCTGGAAATTTTTGGTGCCATTATATATAATGGCAGTTACTATTTTATTTTCTGGTCTGAGAACCAACTTTATTTCAATATTTTCTTTCAGTTTCTTTCAATATTTTTAGCATTTTACTTATTGTAATTTCAATTTCGGCACCGTACTTTTGGATTATCGAAGCTTTCTTTGAAGAATTTATTACTGCATTTGGATTTCTTATATCTAGTTTATGTTATCTTCCAGATTTGTAAGTTTTCTTACGTTATCATTTCGTTCTTCGTTTTTGTTCATCAATTGCTTTATGTTTTTCATTAATATGCATAGTGAGTAGTTTTCTTATCTAGGGTTAGGGTAAAATCCCTAATTCGAAACATGGATGGATATTTTATTGATTGATTGTGTGCGATTTGAGCCTATGATTGAACCTATGCTTAATGAATCTCGATTTAAATATCTTTATTAACCTTTTCAATAAAACGGAAGTTTGAGATTAGGATTAATTTAGGATTGAGATATATTTAAGTTAAACTCCTTCTAGTATTAACCAATAGAACGAAAGTTTGAGGATTAATACTAGTTGGCCTTAAATCGATATTAATCAATAGAGCGGAAGCTTGAGATTAATTAGATCACGTTCGATTATGTTAATGGCTTAATTACATACAATCATGAGAGTGATTGAATTCCATGTTAGAATTAGGTGATGCCCGACGCCCTAGTGTTTGTCATATCTTGTTTTATCACCATTTTTATACTTGCTTTAATTTCTTGCACCCCAGGATTAGATACAAAACCCATATTAATTGTTTTTCCCTTGTCTTGGTTATCATAAAACATAGAACTTAGAATTATCCAGTCTCCTTGTGTTCGACCCGCACTACACGTACACCGTGCGCTTGCGGTTAATTAAAATTTGACGATCAAGTTTTTGGCGCCGTTGTCGGGGAGGCGACCATAATTCTTTTTGTTTTGTTTATTGATTTACCTAGACATTTTCTTGTTGTCCCAAACCTTTGGCCCTTTTTTCTGAATGTCCAGGCGAGCTCGATCTCTAGAGCGTTTCGACCCAGAGATTGAGGCCACTGCACGTAGACTAAACGCTGAACGACTTAGGAGACAGCAAGAAGACATGGCCAACAACGCTAACCGATCTTTTGGCCAAATGGGTGCGCCTACGCTCACCCAAACCTCTATACCTTGCATTGTAAAACCTGATTTTGGGACCGAAAACTTCCAACTTAATCCCCACCTCATCCAAATGATTGAAAGGAATCAATTTGGTGGTCACTCTAGTGAGAACCCGCACGACCATATAGCAGACTACATAGAAAGATGTGACACCATCACCGCTAAAGATTTATCTATGGAGGCGGTGAGGATGCGGCTTTTCCCCTTCAGTCTGAAGGATAAAGCCAAGTCCTGGCTAAAGTCCGAACCGGATGGTATATATACGACCTAGGAGAGTCTAGCAAATGACTTTTTAGCTAAGTTCTACCCCCCCCAGGAAAACCTCGCAAATCCGGACCCAGCTGCAGACCTTTAAGCAGTAGCCTTTTGAATCCTTCTACGAGACATGGGAGAGGTTTAAGGACCTTCAACTTAGTTGTCCCCATCATGAGATACCCAACTTAGGATCACTTAAGTGTTGCTTCCCAACATCTGATGAGCGATCAATCCACATTCAAGACTAGATGTTTCTTCTAGCGTCGAATTGGGTTTCACTCATGGTGTTGAAGAATGGGCATTTTTCAATTTCATTAAACCATGAAATTCCTAGACATTAGTATTACTTTGTCTAGCTTTGAAATTTATTCACATAGTCAAGAAATGTGATCCCTTCTTTGATAAGCCCTAATTTTCGGCTTTGCCTCAATTAGATGTCATAGCATTATCAAAGTTACACTCGACTATCAATACTTTATACAAGCCACTTGTCAATCAAACTAGATTGTTTTTGTGCACAACTTTGGCTTAAACATCACAAAGATGAGTATTTTAAACTATACAGTTTACATATTTGTCTAAATCATGACAAATAACATTAATATCATAGTGGAATAAGTTAAAAACTTTGTTTGTTCTTGGGTGATCAAAACTTGGTATACCTCCCCCACAAACACATATACTTTGATCAACATAGAGAATGACCAATTCACTAAGATCAAACTCATACTTGGCATCGCTTCAAACTTGAAGATCTCTTCCACTATAAAATTAATTAAATCCATGGTACAACTTAAACATTTTGAACTATTCAAATAATTTCCTAATAAAGGAACTTTTAAGTTGTAAGTAAACTTTACTTGACAACTATAAAACAATTTGAATATTTGTATAAGTCAAAATTACATCCAATTTTATAATCATTCCAAATATTTTGGAAATAATTTCAACTGGAAGACATGAGGATAGTTTTGGACTTTACTTTAAGTATAATAAAATACTTATTTCTTAGTCCTTAAACTTTTATGTTAAAATTTATTTAACATTTACCTCCCCCATTTCCTTTATAGAAGGAATATGACATATTACTTTGTCAACTTTACTTATACAATTCCAAAATAAATATATCATAATTTATAAAAATATATGATATAACATACCATGTAAAAATGCAAACAATTATTTAACCATTGTATTTTCGGTAAACTTATTGAAATAAATTCAAAAATAAATTATCATATTAAGTATAACACCACTTAATACATCTTGAACATTATTACATGCTCACCAATCTTTATATAATATGAAAATCTATCTATAACATATTGTTATACTTACTTGGAGATTAAGTTACTAAACTTCAAACATTATATTCCCATGATGAACACATCATTACTTACTTTCTTTTAGAAAGCTTAAACTTATATGATACTTGAGTATCAAAATAAGTATTCATGGGTAAACTTTCATATTAGTAATATGAATACCATATTAAAAACCTTTTATTTTGAAAACTTTAACAAAACCAAACTTTGTTAGAACTTTTCCTTAATAAAACAAACTTATATTTTTCTCTTTTAGAAATGCATGCTTTATCAAAAGATTAGCAAATCAATCTATAAAAGATCAAAATCTCATAACCATTTGTACAAACTTGTAGGCATTCAAACCTATCTATCATTGAAAATAAATTTTCAAATAAATATTGCACCACTTTGTATTATAATCAAATATCTTTTATATATTATATCTCTTGTTCTAATAAATAGAACTCATAGTAGATGTTATAAATAACATAATCTATATAGATGCATCCTTATTTTGAATCTTGAGATAATTCAAAATAAATATCCTTTGTACAAACATAATTAAGACTTTTCTAAAAAAAAACTTTATACCAAATAAAATATTTAATATCAACTTTAACTTAAATAGTTAAATCCTTCTTTATTGACACACCAAATATTTAGGCGTTATCCGACAACATAAGATACCTTAACATACCCATTAACCGTAATAAAACTAATTTAGTACTTTTCTCCGATATAAATACGAGTATAAAACTTTACATATACTCATGCACATGATGCACATCTTGAAAATCAAAATAATAATATATTATGGAATTTTAATTACCATAATAAAACTTAAAGTGTTGACATATACTCTAGATTAAGAGTATCATATGAATTTCAATTAATACATTAATCAATGTAGTAATAATAGAATTCATATCTTGCTTTACTTAGCAAATCAACATTTATACTACATAAGATCAAACCATCATATATATCAAAATAAAATAAGACAAATATGTCTTTATCATTTATTTGATATATAAACATACTTATATAATCATTAAACTCTTTTATTTATTTAACATTATGGAACTTAACCTCCATAATAAAAGACTTTAATAAATAAAATTCCGAGTTTAAAATAATGTTGACAACGTTCAACCTTTATTTAGAAACATTATTAGATTTTCAAATTCTTGTTTAACATCACCTTTACATTAAAATTACTTTTAATGAATCCTTGATGATAAACCTTTTAAATTTATTCATGTCATAAACTTTATACCCTTTTCCAATATTAATAAATTAATATAACCTTGGGTAAAAGTATACATATAACAAACCCATATAAAATTATATGTTCAAAATTTAAACAACATTGGTAATAAACCAATCAAAGAAAATATCATAAAAACTAACTTGAATCATGCACAATCACATAGAAATAATTCTACACATACATGAAACAAATAATGCAACATGAACTTTGTTAAGAACAACATAGCAATAACATACTTTATACTTTAATTAACTTTATTGTTAATTAAATATGGATCATGCAACCTTTTAAAAACAAGAAACTAAAAAGGTGAAACATACATCAATAACAAAAACATTATTGAACTTGGTCAAAAGATAACCAATCATAAAAAACACATAATGTTTAACTTACATAACAAACTTCATCTTGTCATACAAAACATGCAAAAACCCAAAACTTAACATGTTACCATTAAAGAACTATAAAAGCAATATTATCCAACTTGATAATAACACTTATCATCTTTTATAATAAAACAAGACATGATACATATAAAATAAGATAAACATGTCAAAACATGACCATGAAAATATCATCTTATCATGCATAAAACAAAACTTGTAAACACAAAAGATAGCAAACATTATCCATCTTTGATGATAAGTACATCATAAAAATCATGGTAAGTTACTTATACTTCCAACCATCAAATTTCATTGATAAATAAAATTGGAGTATCATCATTTACACTAAATGATAATCATGACCAAATAACCATGATCACTTATTTTACCAAATTCCATGGATATAAGAACTTGCATAAACATGTAACATATTATACTTCTCTATCATCATAAAAAATAATAAACATATGAAATTAACATAGAGAACTTACATACTTGAGAAATATCATCTCTACCAGGTAATTATGTCCATCTCTCTTACATAACTTGATCAAGAGTACAAGAAACACCGCAACTCTTCATGAAACAATGCATCCTTTCATGAACTAACGTGTCCCTTTATCGAACCAACACATTCTTTTATGAACCAACGTGTCTTTTCAACAAAACAACACATTCTTTTATCGAATCAATGCACCATTTCAAAAATCTCTACGATTATCTCATCACCCGATCATGGTGTAACTTTCATATAAGCAAACTTAAAAACTTTCCCAACAAATTTGTCAACCATGACAAAGTTTGTGGTTAAACATTGAGACTTGCCATACTAACTTTAGAAAATGATGTTTTAGATTGTTGGAAATGTGACTTTAATTTTATAAATAATCAATAAAATAGAGTTACAAGTTTGTAGTAGAAAACCAAATTACATATGACAAGTTCAAACCTTTGCTTAACATACACCAAATGCAATCTTGATCATCGGGAATCACCATATATCGATAATAGT
The DNA here is from genome assembly GCA_019425755.1 of Amaranthus cruentus. Classification (NCBI taxonomy): domain Eukaryota; kingdom Viridiplantae; phylum Streptophyta; class Magnoliopsida; order Caryophyllales; family Amaranthaceae; genus Amaranthus; species Amaranthus cruentus. The sequence goes on from CM033460.1 coordinate 9,250,905, forward strand.
AACAAGAAGATTTTGTTGGATCTTGATATCAATTCTAGGCGAGATGCTCTTTCCTAAAATATCATTTCCTCCCTACTACGGTGCTTGGGAATAAACCGGAAATATGTTCTGAGATACAAAGAATTACACTAACTTCCGAGCACACGGAAATTAGAATGATGTAAGAGAAACTTAATTGGAAGAAGATAAGAAAATTACAAACGAGGATTGCAAGTCCTCGATGTAAAATGCTAGACAAGAAAAGAAATCAGAAATTGCATGTCTAAAATAACACACAAGCCTTCTATATTTATAGAATAGCTCACACCGGTTCATGAAGCAACATAATACTTCATGAAACACGAGGTTGATCCGTGAAACACGAGATCGATTCCCATGTCGCCTTTCACTCAACCCTTACATCCCAAAGAACATGGCTAAAAGTAACCATAATAACTGTAGGAAGTTATTATATAACCATTAAATACCAGCTGATTACTTCTCTTAATGTTGTTTATTATTCAATTTACTATCTATATTAATCATGTGTAACTCCTAGAGTAATCTAGCAAGAGTGACCATCCAAACATCATCAAACATAAACCCCTTAGCCTAAACACGTAGTTTTTTGTTTATCTCTTACTCAATTGTAATACTTCATTGTAAAAGTGTTTTCTCATTGAAATAATACAAACAAGCAACGACACACCACGGTGGACGTAGCCAGCATTCGGTGAACCTCCTTAAATCATTGTGTCAAGTTTTGCAATTTATTTTTTGTTCTTACATTTGTTAGTTTCATCAAAGTTCTTAGCATCGTATCGATCCTAACATTTATTTCATGAACAAATTTTGTTAAGAATATAATCGCTACTAAAGTGAAAAGATCTAAAAGGAAAATACCCATTTTCCTTTCTTATCTTTCTTTTTTCATTCTAAACAAATAACGTATATTTTTTCCTTTTCACCTCTCTTCTTCTGTTTCCTTCCTTTTCTTCCGCTTCTCTTTCAACTTTCTTTTTTCTCATAATTTGTTATCCAAATATAGTGTAAAAGCTAATCATGATGTGTAACTTATAAGTAAAGATTAAGCCAAATAGTCCCTAATCTGATCTTACACTACATGTACTTTAATACTATAGTCATTTTTCCGGCTATTTGCTAATACTTTGTAAATCAACAACAAAACTTATGAAGAAAGGTAGCGTGAAAGATCCAACTCAACTAAAAACTTAAGTCGATAGTTGAAGCCCCAAAATATATTATATACTCTAGCACGCCCGCACAGACAAGAGCCCTTTGGGCTAGATCAAGTGTAGATACAACACATGTTCTCCTCATACCAGTGGCGAAACTTGAACAAAATTTTAAGATGGGCGGAGTTAAAAATAAAAGTTGACGCTCTTTAGTCATAAAACATTTAAATTATCTATAATCTCATTGACACTCTATGTTTTTGCTATTTGTCTCTAAAGGTATATTACTAAACTATTAGTTAGAAAATTATCGCTCATTTTGTTACGAACCCCTTTCTTTTCTATCTTCATAATTGATTTGTATGAGTTTTCAAGATTCAAGTATTCACTTATTCAAACTAATTATTAAAATAAAGATAAGAAAATTCAATTAAAAATATAAAACAAACCCTTTATTCTTCAATTGAGGATAGTAAGCTTAATTTTTTATTTTATGGATTTCTCCCGATCGCTTTTTTTTTATCCAGTTGTTAAATGATAATTTCATTCCTAATTTGATATTCTATTATTTACTTATTAGATTTTTTTTATTTTGTTCAATTATTCTCTTTCTTTAACAGTGTTGCTTTTATTTGTTGGGCTAGAATTATAAAAATATAAAATGACAATTGTATATTAAATAAAAATTGCCAAAAATCTCGGAGGGGCAAAGCCCCTACTCGCCCTAACATGTTTCGCCATTGCTTCATACCCGACGACAAATATTCCACTTTAAATGAGTAGGGGTGATTGAGATTCGAACCCTTAACCTCTTATCACGTTGGCTTCTGAGTATCCTTGATACCATGTCAAGGAACCAACACAATAGTAAGTATGATGAATGTATGAGCTTCAACATTTTGCAAATTGTGTGGTCTTCTTTTGCCGATTTATCTGTCACTTATATTTGCCACAACCATGCAACGCCCACGTTTCTTTTAAGCCATACAATACAACCCGACCACTTTTTATGATTAATTAGGGTAATTTAATTTATTTTTTTTGAACTAAATGTGTGGCATTCATATATCAGGTAACTTAATTTGATAATGAATGAATTTAAAAGTCAGCCAACCACTTCATAGATATGATTTGAACGGTTGACTATTATTATGAAATCTTAATCATTGAAATTTTTATTAATTTAGAATTAATTAAATGTAAACAAAATGTTTTAAAATGATTATTATGATTTGTAAGATATTAATTTCTTAACACAAATTAATGAATACAAGTATTTCTTAAGCGTTAATATTCACAAACTTAATACTATTGTTTCATCACAAATTCTTAAATCAGATGGTAATATAATGAGACTATCGTTATTGGACTGACCAATGTACATATATTATATATATTCAATTCAATTAATTAAAGTGATCACTTGTAATTTTAAAAACAATTAATTAAAAAATAGACTATTTATAGGCCCACGTCTTAAGATTGTGACAGACATACAAAACGTGCTGATTTTATGTTATGTTCAAAACTCCGTAAAACCTGAACAATATGTTTACATCAAAGAGCCAAATATTTCAATAATTTGCCTTTGTATTCAATACAAAATAGGCCTACACTAGCCCGACCCTTAATGGCACAAGAGCAAGATGGTCCTTTAAGATCATGTGCTGATTAGAAATTGTGACTTTGACTTTAGATAATCTACTCTCTTTTTCTGGGATTATTTATGGATGTTTCAGATAATTAGTATAGAGAAGAGATATATTTTGAATTTGTAATATGTTTACAACACTTAGGACTTAGGAGAATAATAAGCTACAAATTGAGTTTGTAACTATAAACAATTCTATTAGAAAGGCTAGAAATGATAATAATACTTATAAAATTACAATTTACGATATAACACATAAACTTATGAAACTAGCTAATACTAACTAAGATCATTTAGACATTTAAGACTTCGGAAATTTGATATCAAACAGAGGTGCATCTGGAGCTTTTGTCATATAGCGTTATTTCACGCATACAATGGTGCTTGGGCTAAACTTTGACATTACGGTATAAAGACGCAACGATTTGCATGCACTATAATATAAGCTTTTTATAAAGTAGATATGTGAGGAAATAAGAATGTTTGTATGAGAAGTAATTTTAGAATTATGAAAGTAGATTTTGCAAGATTCTAAGATCATAAATATGTGGAGAAGAGAGGCGAAATTCAAAAAACAGGAATATGAATTCTGAAAAGTGTATGTACAAATGCGGCATAATCTCTCAATTGAAAGACTTGAAATACTGCAATGGATCATCACATCCCTTCACTACGTCTCCTGATCAAAGTATTGTTAGAGTATATAACATATCCTGGGGCCTCAATCATAAGCTTAAGCTTTTGGTTGAGTTGGTTCCATCACAAGTATCACAACCCTTTATAAGATCTCCTCAATGAATATTTATAATCTACTATTTTTGTTATTAATTTAATTAAGAAAACTGATAATAGTGGTTTAAACTTTAAACTTAAAAGGAATGGCTATTTGAAATTTATGATTAATAGTTGGTTATATGTAATTATGAAATTTAGCAATATTTTAATATATTAATAAAAAATAAATGTACTCTTTCAAAAAAATAAAAAAAAATGTACTATTAAAGTATTAATAAACAAATTTACAAAAATTAAAATATACTAGAACGTAATTTTAGATTTTAGGGGCCATAATTTAGATTTTGTTCAGGGATGTGATAATCAAAATTGAAATCAGAAAATGAAAAAAAATGCTCAAGTTGTTACACGCGCAATTTAGACCGGCCCAAATTAACGGTCTCATTATAAGGCCGTCTCGTCCAAGACAACCGAAAAAGTTGGTATGCATAAGGTTTTTGTTGGGCTTTGATTAAGGGATGTGAGTCAGAGGCAGCAAGTTGTTCAAGCATCTGTTGGTCTTCAGTTTTGGATATCACAAAAACTAGTATGCAGCAACCTCACGTCTGCGATAAAAAAAACTTTTATATATGTCTAATTCAAGTCTTAAAACATTCATTTTAAGACTTAAAAGGTCAAATCTAAAACTTAAAACCCCTGCTCCAAGCCTCAATTTCCCTTCTTTAGAGGCTTAATTTAATGTTTTAGCTATCAATTTCAAACCTAAATCACCCGGTCCACCACTTAAAATGCCAAATCTAATTCTTAAAACCCCTACTCCAACCCTTAATTTTATATTTTACTTACCTACTTCAATTGTAAAATATCCATTTCAAGACTTAAAATGTCTATTTCAATGAATGAAGTTTGTGAAATCTAAGACATAAAATGCCTATTTTGAGACTCAAAATCTCCAATTCAAGCTTTAAAATGAAAACTTTAAATTTATGGGCTAAACCTTTGAGTGGTCGTATGTGTGCGGCCGTCTCACATGAATTTGCTGTTTAAATATTGGGCAATGTTCATGTAAGGGAGTAGTTTTGTGAAAATTTGAAATAGATAAGATTCTTATTCAAAAAAAAGCATGCAATAAGATTCAAATCAAACTTATTACGAATATAAGCGCCTGATACACCCAACGCACAGGTTCGGGTCTGTTCACACTTAATAAGTGCGAACAGTAGTAAACTGGTCAAAAAAAATCAAGTGTTTGTTCGCACTTAGTAACTGCGAACAGGTCAAACAAGGTCAACATGCTGATCTTAAGACAAGAGTTGTTCGCACTTAGTAAGTGCGAACAACCTGAAAACCTACAACAGGTTGTTCGCTGTTAGTAACAGCGAACAACCTGTTTCAGTTTTTCAGTCTGTACGCACTTACTAAGTGCGAACAGCCCGAACCTAAGATTTGCGGATTACACACTTACCTTTGGAATTTTTTTATTAATAATCTCATTTATTTTAAATTTTCTAGTTTTGTTTTGCATTGTTGGGCTAGGCGTGAGATTTAAGATTTGAGCCTGTATGTTCATCTAGTATGTTTAAATGCAAAATGTAAACTCCAGCTATACAACCAGTGGCGGATTTAGACACCAAGTTCACTGAGAGCAAAAACCGGTTAGAAATAATTCATTAAAAATATTTCAAACGTACCTACTTCGATTAAAGATTTAGCAAAAATAATATTTTAGATTCAAAATTATCAACTACAAAATTGGCATATTTTTTTATAATAAATTCATTGTGTTTGGAATGTATATATGAACCGGTCAAAGTATATGGTATATATTAATCAACTATAATTTGTGTCTCACTAGTCTTATTAATCCAGCATGCGTTTGCGATATAGATATAATCCATCCGTACAAAGATAATCAATAATAATGTTTAGCTCAATTGGGAAGATGTACATGTCAACAATTTTAATTTTAAGATTAAGTTGCGGGATCAATCCTGCTAACTATAAATTTTAAAAAATTAGGTGAGTGCCCTCAAGTGCGGGCGGGTGAGCCCCTTGGCTCCGCCCATGTATACAACCAACAAAAAAATAATAGTATTTAAATGCAAAATGTTTCATCTAGTATGTTCATCATATGTTTCATCACTTTGTTATAATCATATAATTATTACAAATTACAATAATTATTATCTTACAATAGTTTCATTTATAATTTGTACCAAAGAAGTGTAGGTACCAAAAATAGCAATAATTATGCTTAACAATATAGTACCAATCACTAGTAATTTTTCACCTTTAAAAGAAAATCCCGAAATCTTCAAATAACACAAACAAGGAATAATAATTGACGCACTAAGACTTAAAAATGCACCAATAAGAGTCATTAAATATCCAAAAAATGGAACAATTAAAGCTATTATAACTTGACTAATAACTAATAATGTTCGTATTATTATCTTAAAGTATATGTTCTTTCGAAATTTTGGAAACCAACTCTCGGTAGCATTTACAACGGGTTGTAACATTAATGCATATTTTGATAGAGGATTAACCAATGTGGTATAAATTGCGATTTTAGAGCATAATTTGCCGGCCGGAAGGTTTAGAGTTACTTGTGGATTTATGTTTGGACCGAACATTAAGTAGCCTATAATTGCCATGAAAGCGTAACCAATTGTCGAGCATAGGAAACATAGAAGAAGTACCTGCAAAAAGAATATTATGTCATGTGTGAGAACGGTTTATTTTAGTTGAAAAAAAAAATTATTATACTTTTTTCACAAATTTTTGTGAGAGACGATCTCTTTGAGAGATTATCTTTAATTGAGTTGGCCCATTAGGAAAACAGGTGTTCTCTTGGACTGTGCTTAGACGGTCTCAAGTAAGAATTTGTGTTAGGAAAAATGTAGAGTAAATATAGGCAATAAGCTTTAATGGATTGTGCTTGAGAGACGTCTCTCAGAAAGACGGTCTTTTAGGAGACTGGCTGTTTTTTTCAAGAATCGTTTTATATTTGATTTTATTTATCTTTTATTTTCTTCTTTTCTTAGCTTATCTTATATTTAAAAATAAATAAATAAATATGTTTTAGATGTTTTAGTTATTTTACTTTTTTATGTACTTAACAATGAACAAGCCAATAAATACTTGAACAAATGACACTTGGAGTAATCTTAAAATTCTTTTACTATAAGATATTTGATTCAAAAGTTTAACTTGATAACGTCTCAAAGCTTAGAGCACAAATTGATAAAGTTTTTGAAATCTTATGCAATTTCAAATTTTTATAACTTTGTATCTTTAAACACTTAAGGGAGTGTTTGGTATGAATTTTTTTATACTAAGTAAGGGATTCAATTACCTTTACACCATAAATTTTGTTTGGTATGATATTAGGTTAACTCAATCCCTTTCTTAATGGTAAATGATACCCTTACTTTGTTACCACCCATTTATGTCAAGTAACAAATTCTCTAACTATGATCAATTGTGTTTCCCTTATATTTTTCATACCAAACAACATATAACTACAACTCATACCTTTACCCTTACTCATGTTTATCATTTCCCTTTCCATTAGATTTTATATTTCCATACCAAACACCCCCTTAATATATACTACGTAATTTATATTGAGACCCCCAAAGTTTTCAAGATTCTGTACAATTGAACATGTTGAACATGCTCAGATTTTTTCTCTATACTAAATTTCAAATCCTAACAGTCAGAGTTCCATGCAATACTCAATCTTTGGTCGAATAAACTAATAAACTATATTTTTTATTGATGAAAAGGACACGTTTAAATATTAAATGAAATATTAGTTATTTAAATTTAGTTATACTTACCATTTTTCGATGAGTCAACTAATATAATTAGAATAGTTTTATGATTATGATTTAAACAAACCAACTTAAGAAAAAACTTAACTTAATAATCAAACCTTTGATAATATGCTATATATTTCATATATCACGCCTCTTAACACTAGAATCATTTGGATAAAAGGTGCATCGTGTAGATGCAATACATGTTGCCTAAAATTCATATTGACCCGAATAATAATTCTATTATCTTAATTCAAAATTATTTTAATTCAGACAAGGGGTAGATGATATTCAAAATCGTTATCAAATACTCTGATACCATATTAAAAAATAAACTCAACATTCAAAAGTACACGGAAAAAAGTAAAGAATAAAAGTTTACCTTAGAAAAGTGATGTTTTTTCTCCATGGATTGATATAAGGTAGGAAAAATAGGATGAGCACAATAGCAAAAGCCATATAAGCTAACAGCAGCAGGAATTCCGGACCAAACAACAAGCTCTCCTTTATTATGAAATCCAACCTTATTAAAACCGCCAACACATACAACCGATATGATAATTATAAATGAACCTATCACACCAGTCGCAGATATATACGACAGACTACGAAGATCATCCAAATATACAGTTGGAAGCATAATTAACGCCACAATCAACACAAAACTTTCTCTTCCACCAATTTTGATTCCAGAAGCTTCCAATGAAAGTTGTGGAAATAGATTGTGCAGATTATCACCTTCCATAATTAGAAAGCCTGTTACAACTAAATATAGCTCTGTGCACATAAATGTTGATATGATTGTTCTTCCTATTTTCCCAAATGCTCGCTCCCCAATATCTGGGTATGATTTGATTCTGGGATCATCTTCCATGCAACTTTTTATGAGTAGGCCTGTGTAGAATGCTGCTATTGCCACTATGAAGATCAAAATGAGGCTTAACCAGCCACCCGAAGCCAGAGCATATGGTACTGATAGTATTCCAACTCCTGTAGCCAAAAGTTAGAGGTTATTCTACAATTTTTGGTTTTATTTTAACTCAAATTCTTACTTGAGACCGTCTATACAATAGACGTCTTAAGTTTTGGGGCTGACCCAATTTATAAATTAAAAAAAAAAACTCATTGGTGTTTATGTAATTTAGAAGAGAGATATGGGTTGGACTCTTGAGAGATGTTTATACTATAGACGGTCTCTCAAGAGAGGACCTGTTTTTTTAAATACTTGCTCTTATTGACCTTAAGTGTCTCATTTTTTTATTAGGTCAACTCATCTTAAATGTCTAATTTGTATTTTAAATATGTTAATTTTACCAATTTACTCTTATTAAATATAACTTTTTCATATCTTTACACTTATTAATACCCTATATAAATTTAAAAACACTACACTCTTTCTCTCTCATGAGATTTCATTTGTCCGCTTAAAAAAATGAAAAGTTAAATGGAACACTTTAATCGGAGACAGTAAAATGTTACACGATTATATTTTTCTCATAATTTATACATTGGTATTGGACAATGTCTGAGTAGCTAGGTAGTACCACATAGTATTTGACGGTTCATACCAAGGTGTGATTCACTACTAATCGTACAATGGTTTATTTTCAAACTACTTTCTTAGCTTTTTTTTTAAAAGACTTATTTAAGATTAACTCAGAACTTGCTCGTTACCACACACATTGAAGAGGGGATGACTGCAGTTAGAAGATAACCTGAGGTTTATTTTAAGTCATCCAAGTCACTATCATACATATGTCGAGTTTTTTTTTTTTTTTTTGAAAATACATATATTGAGTTTACTTACATATTATTATTAAATAAACTTATTAACACACCCAGAAAATTCAACTATGTACATTTCCATCCAAGAGCAAAGAGTTCAATTTCATTATCAGCAAGTCTCTCGAGAGACCGTTTTTTTCCTCTCAGACCCAGTTCTTTAGAGTTTAATTCTTACTCAAGAATTTTTGTTTCATTATTATTACCTCTGAAATTTCAATTTTCAATTTTATTTGAGAGCATTGTAAGAGAATTAATTATAGCTATTTAAAAAATCAGAAATTAATATAACAATTAACAATTAATAATAAGTATATCGAAATGTATGTCAGCAAATTTAATCCGTGAAGTTCTATATATGAGGATGGATAAAGCTTGAGAATTTTAATTCAATTAGGTCTTATTTGTATTACGAGTAAAATATTTCTTGTTCAAATTAAGAAATAGTTGTGAAGTGAATGAAAAAGAAAAAATAGAAAAATTAATCCTTTATTTTTAAAGTAAATATTTATCTTAGTTGTGTAAAAGAAAAGAAATAGAAAATTTAATAATGATAATATTAAAGTCTTAATTTATTTATATGAATAATATTACTTCAGATTGAATGTTTTGTCTTACTACAAATACTCTGTTAGTGATACTGATATTACTTTAAAATGAATGTTTTGCTTTCCTCCGTTCTTATACTTGCTACGATAGTGACTTCTCTCCACCGATTATATCACTGTCATTTGTAAATATTTTAGAACACAGAAAGTATAAAGTAAGAAGAAAAGAGAAAGTAGGAACCTGAAAGGGCATTTAGGCCATTGAAAACAGTCTTGGTAAAGGAGGTTTTGCCTTGTGTTGGAGTATCATAATCTTTATTTACCTCCAATTCATCATTATAATTATCCAATAGAGGGTACCTAAGCAAACCACTCTCACACTGCTCCATTATTGGGTATGATATTACTACTTTTTAGAATTACTAATTAAATCAAAAATTTTATCTGAATAATAATAATTATATTCTAGCTAAAATAAAATTCAATTCTTATTTATAAAACTATTTTTGAAAACAAGAAATTTTAGATTTAATTTAAAGAAAAGCTCACTTCATAGTTCATATATATATAGATATGAAGCATGATATATCCTAGATAGTGTCCCAATCACAAAAGTAGTAAAGTAGTCATGGTATTCTCAAATAATATTATTTCGCACGAGATTAATGTTTTTTTTGTGGGTGTATACTTCCTTTTTATTTCCTCATCATGAATTGTATTACTGATTAATGTACGCGTTTAATATTCACAAACGTGTTCTCATGTGAAACCAATTTAGTTTGTTAGAGATCTTGTAATTTGATAATTATGATAAATATTTTTGCAACTTCTCATTAAAGGCAATATTCGTACTTTCATTTATCGATCAAGCTTAGTTTCAAATTTATAGTCGATATATACAAATTTACATAAATCAGTTTTGAACAAATATTATATTCTTTTTGTCGTTTTAGAATTGTTACCTTTGATTAAAAGTCATACATGAAAATGATGACGTATTAGAGATCGAATGATTTGTTTCAATCTCCAATATTACCAAGATCGGAAGTATGAAGTCTTGTGTGAAACAAATTACGCAAACTATAAACTCGATGTTTGTAAGAGATAAAAGTGCAATAATAAACGACACAAAATATTAACGAGGTTCACCCAAATTTTGCTACGTCCTCCGGTGTAGTAACTCTTATATTTTATAATAATTGAGAATTACAATTAGAGAAGAGATGAGATTAAGTGTTTAGGCTTGGGGTATTTTGTGGATTATGTGAATTATTTTTGATGGCACATGAGCCTCCAATTTATAGTGCTAAATTACATTGATGATAGTTCATAATTAATACTAAGAGTAAATGGTAATGTAACAGCCCAAGAATAAGAGCAGTTGTGAAACGAAGCATCCAAAGCCACTGACAGATTATGCTCGTTCGAGCCATATCATGCTCGTTCGAGCAGTGTGCTTGAGCACTCCACTGACTTGCTGCTGATACCTACTCGTTCGAACCTTCTTGAGCCTTGTTCAAGCATATTCAGCAGATGCAAACTTTTTACCTTCACCAACATTAAACCCATTTATCACACCTCTTAATATCTATGTTTAAGTGTCCTCATCAAAATGCCCATAACTCATGCATTAATCATATACGTAAACATCATATTCACCACACATTTAATCACCCATAAAACCTCCTAAGAGATACCATCTCTATGTGCATGACTTGATTGTGTACTCAAGTTACATTATCACCACCTTGACTTGAGTTCACCCAAGTCAATGGAATTCTCTAATTCACTCTTACATAATATAACCACTTACACAATTACATACTCAAATTAAAACAAAACAAAAATAACACATGTACATAAACATAATACATGCACTAAAATGCCCTCAAAGGGCTCCCAAAAGAGTATGACATCAATTACCAATCAAGTCCATATATCCCATGGACTCATTGGGGTATGTTGGAATTATTCTCGGACCTTCGTTGTTTAAAGAAGTATCAACATCATTTTCATCGTGCTTGGTTGAAGTAGTGGACACACAAGCCGAACTAATTAAGGTTGAACCCACAAGCATATACAAGCCATCAATAATTGATCCTTTCATGATTAAATTAGGACCCTTTGCCAACTTTCAAAACTCCACCTTCACCAATGCATCTATAACCTTCTTTATCCAAAATACTAAGGGAAATTAAGTTTTTACTCATACCTGGAACATGAAGGACTCCGGTCAATGTTCTCATAACACCATCAAACATGACAATTTTAACATCTCCAATACCAACTATCAGACAACTAGCCTCATTGCCCATAGTGACTTTCCCTCCATCAACCTTTTGATAAGTTGAGAAGAAATTTGAGTTAAAAGTCATGTGTCTCGAACATCCCGAATCCAAAATCCAAGAATCACCACCCTTGTATTCACTTGTAACAATGAGAGCACCAACATCATATATCTCACCTTCAACATAGCTAGCTTCGGCCGCGATAGCTTTATTTGACTTGCTTTCATCGAATTGTTTGGATTTTAATTTCCAACAATCTATCTTGAGGTGGCCTTTCTTCTTACAAAAGTTGCAAGTCATGCCCCTTTTGTTTCTGCTCGCATCCTTCACAAACAAAGCATCATTGGAATCTTTGGACTCCTTTTGAGCGAATTGAGAATCAATAAGGTCCTTTTGAGTTAAGGCATTTCTAACATCCTCACTACTCAATGTGTCTCTTCCATATAACAAGATTTCCCTAAAATGCTTAAATGAAGGTGGTAGTGAAACCAACAATAAGATGGACAAATCCTCATCATCCACTTTTACATCAATATTTTGCAAATCCATAATTATTGAGTAAAATTCATCAAGGTGCGGTTTCATTGGCTTTCCTTCTTGCAATCGGAGATCATACAAACGACTATTTAAAAAAAAGTCGATTGGTAACACTCTTTTCCATGTAGAGTGATTCCAATTTTTCCCAAATGCCTTTAGAAGTTACCTCCTTTACAACTTCTCTCAAAACTTCATTAGAGAGACAAAGTTGTATGGCGGAAAGAGCCTTCGCATCCATTTCTTCCCATCTCGCCTTACTTGTGCCTTTGGGCATCTTCTCTTTACCATCAAGTGCTTTATGCACTCCATTTTGTATCAAAATTGCTTTCATTTTGACTTGCCATAAGCCAAAATTCACGTTCATATCAAACTTTTCAATATCGAGTTTCATTGTAGCCATGTTACACCAAAACGACCTCTAAACGTCAATAATAACAACTTGGCTCTGATACCAATCGAAAACGATGACGTATTAGAGATCGAATGTTTTGTTTCAATCTCCAATATTACCAAGATCAAAAGTATGAAGTCTTGTGTGAAACAAATTACGCAAACTATAAACTCGATGTTTGTAAGAGACAAAAATGCAATAATAAACGACACAAAATATTAACGAGGTTCACCCAAATTTTGGCTACGTCCTCCGGTGTAATAACTCTTATATTTTATAATAATTGAGAATTACAATTAGAGAAGAGATGAGACTAAGTGTTTAGGCTTGGGGTATTTTGTGGATTATGTGGATTATTTTTGATGGCACATGAGCCTCCAATTTATAGTGCTAAATTACATTGATGATAGTTCATAATTAATACTAAGAGTAAATGGTACTGTAACAGCCCAAGAATAAGAGCAGTCGTGAAACGAAGCATCCAAAGCCACTGACAGATTATGCTCGTTCGAGCCATATCATGCTCGTTCGAGCAGTGTGCTTGAGCACTCCACTGACTTGCTGTTGATACCTGCTCGTCCGAACCTTCTTGAGCCTTGTTCGAGCATATTCAGCAGATGCAAACTTTTTACCTTCACCAACATTAAACCCATTTATCACACCTCTTAATATTTATGTTTAAGTGTCCTCATCAAAATGCCCATAACTCATGCATTAATTATATACTTAAACATCATATTCACCACATATTTAATCACCCATAAAACCTCCTAAGAGATACCATCTCTATGTGCATGACTTGATTGTGTACTCAAGTCACATTATCACTAACAATACATAATATTAATTTTGTTGTATAATAGAAAAAGAAGAAGATTGAATGAGTGAATGTCCTTTGTCTTTTTTTATTGGTCGATATTAATAGAATTTCATTGATTAGCATTTACACACTTGTCATATTTACAATTAATAAGCATCAATTTAGGAAAACGATTGATCATATAAATTTTGTAAAAAATTACCTTATATAAAAAAATTTTGTAAAAAATTACCTTATATAATACAATTCTTTGCAAAACTCTACATTTTACTGATTTTCGTCAGTTGACAATTAACATTAACGTTGACCTGCACAGAATTTTACTCACTCATATTCACCCAAGTTGTCCCATTTGAGTTGGGCACGAATATTAAGAATGAGATGGGGTCCACCAAAAAGGTGGTAGTGAGGTATTTTAATTTATTAAATTAATTGTAAAGGTGGTAGTTAGGTATTGGGAATTGAAAAAGTGTGGGTATTTAGGTAAAAAAAAAAGATAGACAAAAAAGGAAATGAGACAACTTGAGTGAATTGCCCATAAAAGGAAATGGGACAACTTGGGTGAATAGGAGGGAGTATTATATAAGGTAGTGTTTTGCAAAGAATTGTATTATATAAGGTAGTGTTTTGCAAAGAATTGTATTATATAAGGTAGTTTTTTGTGCAGGTCAATGTTAATGTTAACAGTCAACTGACGAAAATCGGTAAAAGATAGTGTTTTACAAAGAATTGTATTATATAAGATAGTTTTTTGCAAAATATTTTATATAAGGTAGTTTTTTTAAAAAAAAAAGTGTATAGATAATATTGTTTCTTATAATTTTTTCTTAATTAATTGATTTTCAGTTTACGTCTAATTCTAAATTTATCATCATTGTCTTAATCATGAACTCACGATCTTGTCCTCAAATTGTAGTGAGCTAGTGCCGTAGTGGAACTCTAGGGATACCCTGACTATAGCAAACTCAATATTAATACACTAAATCGAATTATTTAAATCACAACAAATAAATGGTTAAATGGCGACGAGAGCTTTCGACGCCTTTTGGAAGCTGTTTGGTCAAAAAGTGGACTTAGCGACGAGATGGCGACGAAACCAAGGTCGACGCTATATAGTTGGACGCTAAAAAATATTTCGACGCCAATTTGAAGCCAATTGTGGTCAAACCTTCAGCGTCAAAATGGCGTCCACTTAGCTTCCACTGTCCTGGCTTCCACTTAACTTCAACGTATTTCGTCGCTAATTCGTAGCCAACTTTGCAAACTGGGGGCTTCCACTTAGCGTCCACTTAGCTTCCATCGCTCCGGCTTCCACTTAGCTTCAACTTATCTCGTCTGAATTCGTAGCCAATTTTGCAAACCGATGGCTTCCACTTAGCGCCACTTAGCGCGATACAAAATAAATACAGCGCCAACCTTCCTGTCACGCCATTTTGAAGCGAGCTTTTTAAATTTTTCCGTAGTATCAATTTGTACTTTATTATTTTTTATATTTTATATATTTAATGTATTATATATATATATAATATATTTTTATATTTATATTTTATATCTAATATTTATATATTTTAAAATAATTGGTATGAAAACTAAACAAATTAAACAAATAGATAAACATACTATATTAAAATTAACATAAATTTATAAGTACGGTACATAAATAAGTCTATTGATTGGGAGGTTGGGAGAAACATTGATACATATTATTTCGGCGAAGAAGATTTTGGTAACATTCTCGTTCTACAACTACTTGATTGGACAACGTTCGGTGAATCTCAGACGCGGTGGCTGCGTTCATAAACCGATTTTGGAAAGCTTCCTCTAATCGATCGTTAAACACCTTTTGTCGCTCCTCCAATTCTTTAAATTTTTCTTCTATTATAGCCAAAAAATCCGGTTGAGAAGTGGGAGTACGAGGCGGCTCTTCCGGATACATATATTGAGAGGCAGACCCTAACCCAAACACTATCTTGTTTTTTTTCTTTTTACCATGATCAATATTATTCACTGCGTCCAACCACATTTGATTTGGGTCTTCGGTTGGGTGCTCTTCTTGTAAAGCGCGATATTCAGCCTTGATAAATTAAAAACGTAATAAGAATTATAAAGTTATTAATTAAAAAAAATGTAATAAATTAAAAGTATGCAAAAGTATTACATGAACTTTTTCCGCTTTTGTATTTGTCCACTGGGAACAATTACCGGATTCGGCGTCGAACACCCCATGAGTTTTTGTAAACACTTCATAAGGTGTGGGTTTTTGACCCATGGAGTTTTCCTGAAAAAAACAAAAAAAAAGTTAATATTTACCAATAAATAAGTTTAAATTCAATATACAGATAAATATTTACCATATCCCGCATAGTTTTTGCATGCGGTACTGAGCCACCAATATGGGTGGCTTCAGCCTTGTCTTTTCCTCCACGTCTATTGGCGGAGTTTCGAGCTGAAATAGCCTTGTTTTCGGGAAGATCCCAAACTATCTTCCATTGTTCCCAAGTTTCCGGACTAATGAATTCTGGCGTCTTACCAGTCTTACTCTTTGAGCGCGCCTTTGTAAGCATATCAGAATATCGCTTTGCGGCTTTTTTTTCCCACGCCTTTCTAACTGTACGATCAAGGCGGGAGTCCCACTTATATTCTTTCTAAACACATAAAAATATGAAAACATTATTTTTTCTAATTACATGATTTTATTAGATGATTTTTTCTAATTACATTATTTAAAAAATATGAAAACATTGAATTATGTTGTTATTTTACCTTAAACTCATCGAAATAAAAATCCTTGGTGACTTTAGTGACACCCTTCCAACTAGTACCTTCCACATCTTGTCTGCAGTGAAAGGTACTTGTAATCTTGTTCGAAATTAAGCTTCCTTGTACCGGATCAAAGCTTATAATAATAAAAAAATTAATCCATAGTAAAATTTAAATAATAATTAAAATTATTATGAAATATTTACTCGTTGATGCTCGTGTCCCATGGCAGATCCGGACGAGGATCATTACCAGCAACCGCTTCTACATTGTTAATAGAACAAGCAACCCCTTGAGAAGCAGGTGTACTCTCATTTATACTATTAGGGTTGCTTTGTTCATTATTAAGTCTTGACTGATTATTTACCATAAAACCATCAGCCCATTCATTGGAATTGCTCATGTTTTCTACACAAATATAAAACCCTAATTTTACAAATTTACATAACAAATTTATACATGAATATAAACATTAAAATAAAATCAGATATTAATTTACATGAATATAATATCCGAAAAACAAATTAAAAAAATAAAAACAAATTTATACATGTTTTCTACACAAATATTAATTTACATAACAAATTTATACATGAATATAATATACGAAAAATATCAGACAAATATTAAAAAAAATCCGAAAAATATCATGAAAAAAAAATATATAACAAATTCAAAAATAAAACAGATATTAATTTACATGAAAATTACAAATCAAAAAAAAAAAAACAAACACAAACACAAGTAAAATAACACAACATTAAAATACTCATGAATAAACACATTAAATTAAAAAACAAACATAAACTACACCACAATTCAAACATATATCCGAAAATACTTAGAAAAAAAGAATAAAAACACACAACAAACCCTAATTCGGAAATGAAACATTAAAAATAAAAAAATAGTCATACACAAATTAATCATATGCATCATATTATCATGAATCATTCAATAACATAAAGAGAATTCTTAAAGAAAAACAAAAGTACTAACCTTTGATTAAGAAAAGGACAGCTTGGGTCCGGATAAATGGACGCTGTCCCGTCGCTGGCTTAAAAAATCATGTCGAATTTTCGAATGTCAGCCTGCTTGCTGACTTTTTGTACTTGGCGTCCGCTATAATGGACGCTGTCCCGTCGCCATGCATCGGTAAACAGCAAAAAATCTGATGCTGTCTTTTCGAATTTTCGGATGTCAGACTTTTATTCTTCTTCTTCTTATTATTATTATTATTATTATTATTATTATTATTATTATTATTGTTATTATTATTATTATTATTATTATTATTATTACTACTGTTATTAAAATTATTATTATGATTATTATTCTTAATATTATTTTTATTACTGTTGTTATTATTATTATTATTATTATTGTTATTATTATTATTATTATTATTATTATTATTAGTGTTATTATTAATGTTGTTATTATTATTATAATTATTGTTATTATTTTTATTAGTATTGGTATTGTTATTAAACACACATGCATATATATATATATAATAAATTAGATGAAAATATAATATAATTTTGTAAAACATTACAAAATATGATATAAATAATTATAGAACTAATTTAAGCTACTATTCATCACTAAAATAATCATCGTTCTCAGCTATTTCATCATCAGATTCTTCGTCTTCTGACAGTACAAGATCCACATCCACGTCTTCATCAGTTTCTGCATCGATATCGTCCGCATGTGGTACAATTTCACCAGATGAATCAAGAAGCGGTGCATGGGAAACATCTTCTTCAATTGTAATATTTTCCCTATTCTCTTCTTGAAAAGCAACATCTTTTGTTTTGTTGCAATCTTTCATATTTTGTCTTGTACTCGGATATGAAAGATAGTATACTTGAGATGTTTGACTGGCCAATACAAATGGGTCATAAATACGATACGAACGACCATGATGTATGTCAACCAGTTTGTATCGCTTATGAACTTTTGTCCCGTGGCTATTTCCCGTAGTAGTTGGGTCAAACCAATGACATTTGAACAACGCACTCTTTTGATAGGCATCCCGGATATTCAACTTCTAAAATGTCCAAAGCGCCCATAAAAATCATCTTCGATCGGCTATTGTCGCTACTTTAACGACACTCCACTATTGTTTGCAGATTTATTGCTTGCATGAAGTGTTGTGTGGAATCTATATCCGTTTGTATAACATACATTGTAACTCCGAGCATGTTTTAGGGGTCCTTCGCAATCGCTTCAAAATATCATTGTTTTCTCGTTATCAAAACATCCTTGTCGCCTCGTGAAATATAAACAATAATATAAATTATAATCACATAAATATGCTTAACATAAAATATTCTAAATGAAAACATACTGATGTTCTGAACGCGTTTGTAAAATTCTCTTGCACAAACATTTCAATCCTTTCACTTGACCAATTCGGTTGATGTCTTTGAACTCCACTCTTAAACTCAGACACAAATATTTCCAACTCCGGACAATTCATTAACACGTATCTGTGGGCGATATCGTAATCGTTTTCATCCAAAATATATGTTTTTCCTTTTCCATGAAATCTGATCGGATGACTGAATATTGATAACACACCAGATCTAACATTATTGTAGCTTCCATCATCATTCCTAGGAAGGTCTCTGACCCTGCATCGGACATGTGGCTCAAAGTAATGTGAAACAAAATGCGATGCTTCCTCAGTTAAATAAGCATTGCATATAGATGCTTCAACGTGGGCTTTATTTTTCACATTCAGTTTCAAATGTCTAAGGTACCTATATAAAACATGGAAACAACATTGTAAAAAAAAATATGACCAATGTATATATCAATTAAACACAAAACAATTACATATAATTAACCTCTCAAATGGATACATCCATCTGTATTGGACCGGTCCTGCAATCCTTGCCTCATATGCCAAATGGATAGGAAGGTGTTCCATGCTATCAAAGAATGTGGGGGGAAAAATAGTCTCCAGTTTGCATATGATAACTGGAATATCTGCTTCCATCTTCTTCAAATCCTCCAAACATAACTTCGTGGTTGTCAAACTTCTAAAATATAAACTCAACTCGGTAAGTGCTTCCCAAACATTGACCGGTAGCAATTCTCTGAATGCAATTGGAATTAATCTTTGCATGAAAACATGGCAGTCGTGACTTTTCATGCCGAACAATTGATGCTTGGCCATGTCAATATTCCTTGCCATATTGGATACATAGCCATCAGGAAATCTTATGTTTTTCAACCATTGAAGTAAAGCACAAATTTGCTGGTCATTTAATGTATAGGAAGCTTTTGGAATGGATGAACCTATATATAACCAAAATATATAACATGTTTAATGAATTATTATAAATTCTAAAATATTAATTATAATGATTTGAGAGTGCACGCACCTATAGGATGCAATTCAGAACGTATACCAAGTTCACGCAGATCGTGTCTTCCCTTGATGTGATCCTTTGTTTTATTTGGCACACACAACAATGTGTTGAATATGTTATCAAAAACATTCTTCTCTATGTGCATAACGTCCAAATTATGCCGAATCATGTTAGTTTTCCAATATGGCAAATCCCAGAATATACTCCTCTTCTTCCATCCTGCAGAGTACTTACTAACATCCTTATTATGATCTGGTGCATCTTCTTCATTGACTTTCAAAAATCCAAAATGATTCAATTCATCAATCAATTCACGTCCAGTCCGAATAATAGGTGGATCTTTTTTCTCAAGAACGCCCGATCGGAAATTTGTTCTATTTCTCCTATATGGATGGCTTCTATCTAAAAACCTTCTATGACAGTCAAACCAACACATTTTCTTGCTATGTGTAAGATAGAAGGATTGTGAATCATCCATGCAGTAAGGGCAAGCATATCGCCCCGCAGTACTCCACCCAGACAGCATTGAATAAGCTGGAAAGTCATTGATTGTCCACATTAAAGCTGCTCGCAGTTGGAAATTCTCCTTTCGTGAGACATCATATGTATAAATCCCCTCCTCCCACAACATATTCAACTCTTGTATCAGCGGTTGAAGATATAAGTCAATGTTGTGCTTTGGATTACTGGGCCCAGGGACAATAACGGTCAAGAACATATAGGGCTTCTTCATGCACATCCATGGCGGAAGATTGTATGGTGTGACAATCACAAGCCATCGATCAATACGTGGACGAACTTCCAAAGGGGTTAAAACCATCGATACACAAACCAAGCCGCACGCTTTGAGTCTCTAATGCAAAATCTGGATGTATGTTGTTGAATGTCAACCACGCCGATCTCGACCGGATGTATCATCTCTCCATCTTCGCAGTGCTCTGCAGTGCACACCTCATATGCCTACAGTTGCCTCAAGCATACAATCTTTGTAATCGGGCCCAGGAGGAAAATAATGAAATTGTTTTGAAACCTTATTTCCCTTACTGTTTCTTCTCCATCTAGAAGTTTCACAAGCATGCAGTAAGTTGCATTCGCATTATCCCCAAGATATCATACACCCGTTTGGACAACAATCAATCTTTCCACGGGTAATCCAAGGGCGCTATTTGTTTTTAGTGTCGTAGAAGCTGTTACCATCGTATTCTCATCGGTATCACTTCATTCACAATAGCACAAATCTCGTAACACCTCTCGAGAGACGATGGTCGCTCTTTAGGGTTGTAAGTCGAGCAATAATAGACATCTTGGTGTGAGTTTTACAACCTTCAAATAGAGGACTATTTACGATTTAACATTTCAAAGAACTGTCTACACCGAGGGTTTGGATATTCATCAAGCGTGTACGCGTGGTTCATTATGTACGGACTACATCAAACCTGGGGAGAAACCGATGGTAATTGTCTGGAAATATACTAGCTACTGCATCATACACCATCTGTGAGTAAGGATTTTGGTTATTTAACGATTGCTCTTCTACTACTGCTACAACATTATTTGATGTTGTTCCTACCCGTGTGTTTTGATGATATTCCCACTCATAGTAATTTTCAACGAACCCCTTTCTCATCAAATGTTCTCTTATTTCGTTTGGTTCCTTATAACAATAATTCTTACATTTTTTACAAGGACATCTAATTTGAGAACTCATGCTATTTTCACCGGCAAATTCTAAAAACTCTTCCAACCCCCTCATAAATCTTAAACTAAACTTTCCATTTTTTCGCCGGTTATACATCCAACTTCTTTCCTCCCTAATATTCATTTTTAACACCTATACATAATATAATAATATAATTATTCAATTATTTATTAAAGTAAATTAATGACAATAAATATATATAAAACAATTCATTAAAATAAAAATATATATGATAACAATAACATTATTTTCATATGAACTATTCAAGCAAACTAATAATAATGAAAATAAAATATATACTAAATAATATTAAAGCAAATTAATGATAATAAAAATAAAATCTACATAATAAAAAAAATAAAACAAATCATATAAACATTAAAACAAATATTAATATGCTACATAATATTAATATTAAAGCAAATAAATGATAATAAAAATAAATACAATAAATCATTAAAACATAAAAATAAATTACTAACCTCTTAATGCTTTTCTTTCTTAATACTTATTACTTTCAATTGTTTTTCAAATATACAATAACAACGAAACGTCTTGTTTATTTATACAAATAACGGCGACAACACAGCGACCATAAACCTCTCGCCAATTTCAAATTCAAAATCAAAAATAACGGACTTTATGGCGTCCACTTAGCTACCAGAAGAAGTCGTCGCCACTTGAATGATGAAATCAGCGTCCAATTAGCGTCCGACTTTCTCGTCTCCTTTAAAAAGTTTGACTTGGCGTCCGATTAGCGTCGACCAGTTCTCGTCGCCAGTTGCTTTTCTCCATTGGCGTCCAACTTGCTTCCAAAATCTCGTCGCTACTTTTTAGCGTCCAAGTGGGTGGACGCCTGTTCGTCGCCAGCCGCGTCAAAATGATTTCGACGCTATATGCCGATGCTAATCTAACAGTTTTTTGTAGTGAATATAGATGTCACGATTAATCGATTATATAAATTTTTCTACTATTGTTAATTGATAATCATACTTAATAGCATATAGTATAATTAGTTAAAGCTAAATTGAGTAGTTAAATCAAAAACAATTATATAATTAAATAGATTAAAGAAAAACAATGACTTTAATTTAATTTATTGCAATTGTAATTCCAAATATTCTGTAATTCATATGAGATTTTTTTCATTGTTTCATTTTTTATCGTTTTATTTGTTATCTTAAAGAATCTTTCTATTTATATTACAAGTTTTACATATAATTAATCTTATATATCCTAATTTTAATATTTTATTAATATTTGTAATATTTATATTTTTTCCACCAACTTCATTTGAATATTTTTATATTTTTAGGATTCTCACATATTTCTCACTAA
This sequence comes from Amaranthus cruentus, assembly GCA_019425755.1. NCBI lineage: Eukaryota > Viridiplantae > Streptophyta > Magnoliopsida > Caryophyllales > Amaranthaceae > Amaranthus > Amaranthus cruentus. The sequence continues at coordinate 9,273,839 of CM033460.1, forward strand.
CTTTATTTAATAACTATTTATAATAATTGCAGTTTCTACATTTTTTTACTAACTTTATTTCATTTTTTAACACATGATCCCTATTTTTTCTTATGAGAACAACTTTAAAACAATAGAAGTAAATCCTAAAAAATAGTTGTTCTAAATCAGAAGGTCTCCTGAGAGACCGTCTATAGCATAGACGGTACTCTCAGCAGCCCAGCCCAATGGACATTTCAGTTGTGTTTTTTTGGAAAGTGTAAAAATAGGCTGGACCATTACACCCGTCTATGCTATAGACCGTCTATAGCAAGAATTTGTGGATCTAAATTTAATTCAATTGCAAAACATAACTTGGCAACCTCATACAGGACGTAAAAAATCAGAAGGTTAATTACCATCTCACCGCTCACGTAAGAAGTTACAATTAACGTGTGGAATAGAGACTTAACGCGTGACTTCTGAACTCTATTCATATCTTATCCTTAATACTCCCTCCTATTTGAAGAAATTAAAGCTAGGATTTTTAGGGTTTTTGAATACTCATTTTGTATTAACTTTCAAATGGATACATGGGTGCATATATACAAAAATCATATATCCTAAATTAGTAATTAAGACTAGTCTAAGCAAAAAGAAACAAGTCAACATTCTAATAAATAATATTCTAAATTTTTACTTTCCTACACTATTCACTTAATTTGTCCCATTTAGTTTTTTAACAATTGTTGAGACAATATTTTAACCCTTAATATCTTAAATTATTGTTAATTAAAATAAATAAAAAATTGATTTTAATAATTTTTGTATTGAGACGAATCAAACAATATCTCACATTACTATATTTTAACTTATTGATTAAGAGTAAAATACAAATTAAGAGTGATATGTAAATAGTAATGTCAAACACAGGCCGTAAAGTATAGAATATTCCATCACGCCAAATCATTACAAAAAACCTTAATAAATCATATCATTAGATTAGGAGGACTATTTAATAGTTTAGCTACTTTATCCGTCTCTTTAAAAAAAAACTACTTTTACTCGTCAAATAAACAATAAGTAAGACTTAATTATATAAATGATTTACTCACTAAATCAATTAATTTTTTTTCGAATATGAGTCGCTATTTAAAGCAAAAGTGCATTCAGTACTGTAGTTGAAATATGCGACTATGTGAGTGTAATAATAACGATGTCATATGTGGTACCACACGCATATAATCAACGTACCTTTTCGTCCTACCTTGATGCTGCGGTACGTAAATATTTCTCTTTCAATATTTCGGGCATGTTTTGCCTTTTAATCGATACAAGTCAATATTAGGGGCGTTCAAAATCGGATACCGGGTCGATCCGGATTCGAAAATTCGGGTACCCAGTTTTTCGGGTATGTAAAATTGCGATCCGGTTCCGACCCGGTCTAAACCGGGTATCCAGAATCCGGGTACTCGGTTTATTCCGGTTACCCGGTTTAAACCGAGTCGAAAACCGGATACCCGATTTTATTAGAATGTGTTTTTATTTTTTATTTTTTTGTCGTTTTTTCGTTCAACCATATATTTGTTTATCTCTATTTTCACTTAAAATAATTTTTTGTATAAAATTCAAATACAAACTCTATAAAAATCTTTAACTTAATTAGTCAAAAGAGATTAATTAAGAAAATGAAAGAATAATATTATTATTCATGAGTTTAGGTAAGAACAATTTAAAATTCAAATACTAGCTCTCCAAAAATATTCAATCCAAGGTTAGCTTAAGAGATATTTTTTTTTTTTTTGCCAATTGATTTGTATTATATACCAAAAATGAAGATACAAGCAAAGCCGCTCAGCCCGGAAATTAACTCCAGCTCGAGCCACCAAAAACGCTATCCTCAAAACTAAAACAGATCGAGAGCCTAAAAACCCCAAAATAACCCTCTAAATAGTAACAAGCATGTTTTTCATTCTACTATTAACCCGCCCAGCTAACCTAAAGACTATACAGTCTATAGCCTCCTTCATATTGAAGGTATGGTTATCAAAAAGTTTTTTGTTCCTCTGCATCCAGATTTTGTAAATCATCTCTGTCCATAACCCAACAATTAGCTTTGCACGATCAGTTTTCTTTTTGTTGATTTTATTCATCAGACGGATCTCGGCTTGTAGGTCAGGCTCATTAACTATGTTTGGCTGGAAATTGAACAATATGTTCCTAATATCTCGAGCACTCTGACAATCAAAAAGGAGATGTTGAACTGATTCTTTTGTTCCAGAGCACAAAACACAATTGTCGTCTGTGATATCCAACCATTTCCCAATTCTGTCCTTTGTAGCTAGCCTATTCTGGATGGCTAACCATGTGATGAACTTTGCGCTTGGACTAGCAATATTCCTGATCATGATGTTACCCCAAGTGACCTTGGGAGTTTCCGCAATGAGTAAGTCATATACCTTTCCAATGGAGAAAGCATTCCCATTTGTCATGCCTTCCCAACCCCCGAGGTTTTCCACGAGCGTTCTGTGCTTGATGATCTTCTTAAAGGTCCAGGATGCATGGATAGAAACCCTCACTTCGTGGATTTCCTGGTTTTTCATGTAGAAATTGTGAATCCATTTGACCCACAGATTGTCTTTTTTACAAGCAAGGTTCCACAAGTGCTTGAGGATTGCAGCATTGTTCCAGATGTACATGTCTCGTAAGTTAAGCCCCCCCTTTGAGAACGGTAAGACCATTTGGCTCCAAGCCACCGGAGCTTTCCTAGAGAGACCATCCTTCCCAGTCTAGATGAAAGACCTGCAGACGTTCTCCACCATCTTTATCAGTTTTTTTGGAAGGCAGAAGATTTGAGCCTAGAAATTGATCATACCCCCAATGACAGTATGGACAAGCTGGATCCTACCTGCATATGAAAGCAAGCGAGAGGACCAGTAACCAATTCTACCTGTAATTTTGTCTACCAACGGTCTGCAGTCCCTAGAGTTGAGCTTCTTTGAATGGAGAGGGACCCCCAGGTAACGGAACGGGAAATCACCCTCGTCCATTTGTAAGCAATGCACCAGCCACTCTTTACTCTAAGTATCAACCCCGGAGATGTACACATTGCTTTTATTAGTATTAGCCTCTAAGCCCGAGGCCTTGGAGAACCGCTTAAAATTGAGCATCATACTGCGCACTGAGGGAATATCTGCCCGACAGAACATGAGGAGGTCGTCTACAAACAGGAGGTGGGTAATGTTGTCTTTCCTACATCTGGGGTGGAACTGAAAAGTCTCAGAGTCTTTCTGATTACGCAGGATTCTAGACAAATACTCCATGGCAATCGCGAAAAGGTAGGGGGAAGTGGGGTCACCCTGGCGTAACCCTTTCTTTGCCTCAAAGGGCTTCAATGGCGTGCCATTCACCAGAAGAGAGAAAGAAACAGTTGTGACACACTCCTTTATCCAACCGACGAATCTAGGAGGGAAACCCATCTCCTCCATCACTGAGAGCAGGAAACCCCAGCTGATCGAATCATAAGCCTTCCTAAGGTCCATTTTGATCATACATATTGCGCTGTTGTTTTTTCGAGAGTATCCTTTGATGAGTTCCGCTGCTAGAAGGATGTTGTCAGCCATTTGCCTCCTTGGGATAAACCCTGACTGGGCTTGATCGATAATCCTCCCCATCACCCTCTGAAGTCTGCCTGCGAGGACTCTAGAAATGATCTTGTAGATTACAGTGCAGCAGGCAATCGATCTGAAGTCTCCAACTTTGCACGCATTAGTCACTTTTGGGATAAGAATGACTGAGGTGCAGTTTAGCGGGGGAAACATAGCATTGTTACTGAAGAAATCCTGTATAGCAGTGATCAGGTCCTCCTTTATGATATCCCAGGTCTTCTTAAAGAAACACGCATTGAAACCATCGATACCGGGAGCTTTGTTGTCGTTTATCCCAAACAAAGCCTCCTTAATTTCACCTTCACTTACATCCTGGATTAGCATGAGGCTATTAGTATTATCGATCTGCGGGCCTTTCCTCATAGTCACCCTATTAATGACCTCAAGGATGTTAGTTTCTGATCCTTGGAGGTTTTGATAGAAGTTTGTGATTTCATTCTGGATTTCCTGCGTGGTTTTTAGCCATTTGCCTTCCTTATCTTGCAGCTCAAAAATACTGTTAGACGCTCTTCTTTCTTTGATTGTGGCGTGGAAGTAGGCCGAATTTTCATCCCTATTTTGGATCCAGTTGATGCGAGCCTTTTGGAGGAGTGCTTTGTTTTCGATATTCCTCCATTTTCTAACTTGAGTGATCGCTTCTTTCTCTTGCTGGTGGTATTCTGCATTTGTGGGGTTTGATTGTAGCTCATTTTGAATCTTGTCTAGGGTCTCCTCCCAAGCTTTGATTTTCTCCTCAATCCCGGCGAACTCCTTTATGTGTAAGCTTTTCAGGCTAGCTTTTACATTTTTCATCTTGTACCAGATTTTCTGTAGCCCACTACCTTTAACCTTAATCCTCCACGCTTCACTGACCACTTGTAGGAAGTCCTTGTGCTCACACAGATAATTGAAGAATCGGAACAGCTTGCTTTGATTATGGGCAAGTCTTGTGAGGTTTAGGATTAACGGCGTATGATTTGAGGTTTGGGGGTTTGCATAAAGAACACTCGCTTGGCTGAAACTGTTTAACCATTGGATGTTCCCTATCACATGGTCTATCTTTGTTAAGGTGCAGTTGTCCCCTTTTTCTCTGTTAGACCACGAGTACTTGTGGCCTCTTTCAATGATCGGGAAGAGCTTCTTATTTTCCAACCACTGCAACATGTCATTTGTTTCATATGTAGACACCTGAGCCCCATTCTTTCTATGATCCTCCTTGAAAATAGCATTGTAGTCACCAATGAAAAGGCAAGGAGAATTGTAGTTTAGGTTCTCTAAGCCTTTCCACATCTCTCTTCGATCCCGCACATTGTGTAACCCATAGACAAAGACACTGTGGAAGCTCTCTGTCATATGGAAAAGGGTGATTTTAGTAGCTATGTACTGATGATGAGTTTCACATATCTCCATCTTGCATCTATCCTGTCTCCGACCAACCCACAGGCGACCTTTATCATGATGGTTATAGTTCGTAGTCCAGTTCCAATTTTTGCCAAGCTTTTTTTGGATTTTTTTTGCATTTGGTTCTTTGATCTTGGTCTCCATCAAACCAATCACACTAATATTATTTTCAACAAGAAAGTTTCTAACTTCCTTTATTTTTATGGGGCTATTCATGCCCCTCACATTCCATGAGGCTATGATCATTTCTGTGAGGGAATTTGAGGGTTTCCGTCCCTATTTTGAGGTATTTTTGCTACTGTTTGGGCACACACATGGTCTTCATTTTCGTTGCTGCCCACTGTCTTTTTGGTAGGAAGGGAGCTGTCATGGTGGTTTCTCCCTTGTCCTCTACGCGCCACTTTCCCCGGGGCTACGGGTGTCCAACCATCTTCCTCCTCTTCTTCTCGATCTTTTACTTGAGTGCAGGGTTGGTCATCCTGGCTATTCATGTTACAAACATCAGTTTCATTCCCCCTCTCTTCATGTGTCTCAATCTTGTCATCTTCAATTTCATTTGCAAGTTTTGCTTTAAGCTCCTCGATCTTTGTAACTCCCTTTATGAGTTTTGCAATGGTGGCAGGGATCCACATCTTTCCCTCACCCTTTTGTTTTTCCTCCTCAATCATCACGCCTTCCTACTGGTTTTTAGCGGAACCACTAGTTTCTTTGCACTCATGCCCAATTTTATTGCATTTACAACAAAAGAAAGGACACCATTCGGGGATAGCCTTTTGCACAAACTCCTTTCCTATGTTGTCTCGCACTCTAATCTCCTTTACAAACTCCTTAGTGATATCCACTTCCACAAGCACTCTTGCATAGGAAACTTTTAGTTGTTTTGTAGTGCATTCGTCTGCAAGAACCGAGACACCCACTGCACTCACAATCCTACTCAAAGCTTCTTCTCGCCAACAATGGAGTGGGAGACTAGGTAACCTAACCCAAACTGGAATAAACCTCAAGATTTCCTCCTTAAAGTTAAAATTTCTGCTCCATTTTTTTACTATCATAGGTGCTCTATTCAGAAAATATGGCCCTCCTTTTAGAACCTCATCACACTCATTCTCTGTGTTAAACTTCAAGATGAAATACCCATCTTCATGGGCATGGATTATGGGCATACTCACATAAGACCAGTGTTTACGAATGTAACCCCTAAGAATGTTAGTAGACACATTTCCTCCAACTACATAAACAACCACAGCTTGTTCCCAAATATGAACTAAATCAACAACATCATGTGCATCAATATGAACTAGTTGATTACCATTTTCAATCAAAGGTGGAATAAATTTCAATGGCATTCCAGATTGGGGTTTTGGGGTTGATACCTTATCTTTCCATGAGGGTAGCAGGGCTGGAATCGGACCTTCGTTTCTTCTGTCTGGGGTAGTTCTGCCTCCTAGAGCCGGAAAATCGTCTCTCTTTTCTGTGCCAATCGTGTTTTCTGGGCCGGATTTTTCCACTTCAGATTGGGTTTGGGGTAATTCAGGCTGACCCAAATACTTTAATTGAGTTTGGAGCATTTCCAATTGAATCTTGACATTTGCCAATTCCTCCCTGATTTGGGTCTCTTTTTCGTCTTCCTCTTGCTCTGGTTCTGTCTCGCCCTCCTCCGAGCAAGTCTGTTCATGGCCGGAGCTTACTAGTTCGTTTGTAATCTCACCTCCCAGATCTTCAATTTTAGAAATTGGTGCCGTTTTTTCAAAGCTGCTGCGAGTGACTATGTTGGAATTCCTCATATCATCTCCTCTACCTCTTCCTCTTCTCCCTCTAATAGCTCGTCCTCCTCTCATACCGCCTGATACGGAGTGTTTTGGTGCCGGAAAAAGTTGTGGTGGGATGCTAGTGGTTGATGGCTAGCTGCCAGTCAAACGCCCAGACCTCATCTCTCTAGAAAGCTTTTTTTATATTCTATCGCTTAAGAGATATCATAATCTTTTTATTTACGAAAAAAAGTAAAAAAAAAAAAATTAAAGAGAACCGGATACCGAATACCCGGTTTTCAAAAATCTGTGACCCGGATCCGGTATCCGGTTTTAAAACCGGGTATCCGACCCGGATTATCCGATTTGCAAAAACCGGGTGAATTACCCGGTTTTAGAAACCGGGTACCGAATAATTCGGGTCGGATTTTCGGATCGGGTTATTATGAACACCCCTAGTCAATATGGCCGAAATATGAATTTTGAATTATAGGGGTTAAATTTTCGATATATAAATATATTATTTATTATATAAAAAATTGTTAATTTATAAAAAGTTATAAAATCTATTGACTAAAATGAACTTGAATCATAAGAAAAATTATATATGTTACAATGGAGTTAAAACATTCCTATAATTATCATTTTTGACAAAAAAAAATCAAGTCTTTTTGACTCCATTTGTTTGCCTAGTAAGTCTCTAGAAAAACAATATTAAATTTAAACTAGAAAAAATATAAACACACACTAAATGATGATTGTAAAATTATGAAAGATAAAGATCGAGTAAAGATATTATAATATAATTAATTTATTAGTCTATAAAAATAACAGTTTATATTTGGATTAATCCCTTAACTTTAGATCACAAATGTATTATTCGAACCATTGAGTTGTAGTTGTACTCTTTATATTATATAATATATTAATTAATAAGAAGGAGACAAAGCCAAAATTACAAAGGATCATATCGTAATTTTAGAAAGGGGATCGGCCCTCCCCTCAATGTACCTTTCCTATGCTACAAAGAACAGCAATTCTAAAATAATTATTTTGATATATGCTATATTTTCCGATCACTTTGAGTTTGATATAACTTAATTATTATAAAAAATTAATGAATTATAAGTACAATATGTAAATGAGATTAAAAGTGCGTAAATAAGTATTAGTTAGGAAAATAAATAAAAGAAGGTAAATAGATTAATTATACTCCCTTTGCTTTTGTTTATATTTCTTATTCACCTTTTTTTGAGATTATAATGCAAATTTAAAGATTAAATAATTTTAATGGTAGAAAACTATAAACTAAAAAAACTGATATTTAAAAAATGCATATTAAGATAAATTTATCAAAATTTAACATAAATATGTTTTTGATATGTGTTAATGAGAATTCATAGCCAAAATTTAACATTAACATTAAAAGATTCGATTTCAAAAACAAAAAAAATATGAAAATATGGATGTATACTTTTAGAAAGATAAAATATTTATGTACATCATTTAGAATAATTGTTAGTATTAGTATCATGTGTAAAAGATTCAATTTCAAAAAAAAAACATATGAAAATATGGATGTATACTTTAGAAAGATAAAATATTTATGTACTCCTACAGTCCTACATCATTTAGAATAATTGTTAGTATCATGTGTGAGGTTATTTTTAGACCTATGTACGTAATGGGTTGGGCTCTGTTAGAGGTCCGTATCCAACGCTTAATTTCAACAATTTGGGCTCTGTTAGAGGTCCGTATCCAACGCTTAATTTCAACAATTTGGGCTCTGTTAGAGGTCCGTATCCAACGCTTAATTTCAACAATTTAAAAAAGAGTTGGGTTGAAAGCGGGGCGGGCTAATATATACAACTGCAATAATACAAGAAATGCTAATTGTTAACATGGGCTGGATAATGGTAGTTGAAGGTTAAATAAGGGTTGTGAAGTTGATGAGAGGATAAAGTAGAATGATGGACATGTTAAAGAAATGAAAGTTGTAGAAGAGAATATGAGAGATGGACATGTTAAATAAACTACCTATTCTATTTTTTTTGCAAAAACTACCTTATATGACCCTAAAGTTTGCAAAACACTACCAGCTGACTAGGGGTGAAACTTATTCGCATTAAAACCGCAAATCGAACCAGACCAAACCGAATAACAAATATGGTTTGGTGATTTTTGAATTTGGTTTGGATTAGGTTTGAAAATTCAAAAACCGAAATATTAAGGTTTGGATTACTTTCGGAATTTTCAAAAACCGAAAACCGAAATTCTAGACCGCAAACCGAAATATATAAGAAATTACATATAGCCCACTAACATTAAGGTATTAGCCCATGCCCAATACATTCTAAACCTAAAAAATTAAAAACCCTAACCTTTGATAATACCTGTACTAATGTCGTCCCACACTTGAGTACTTGACACTCTCACTCCTTTCCCAATTTCCCTTACTTTTTCATTTAAATTTGTTTGTAATGAAAAATATGGTTTGGATTGGTTTGAAAAAGTCTAAACCGAATTAATTTGGTTTGGTTCGATTTGGCTTGAGGCCCAATTTGGTTTGGTTTGGATTGAAAAAATCAAAAACCGAAATAAATTTGGTTTGATTTGGTTTTATGAAAAAACCAAACCGCAAACCAAACTTTCACCCCTACAGCTGACGGATTCCGTTGGTTGACCATTAACTTTTTGTTTGACCCATCATGTGATTTGCATGTGGTGTTACTAATTGCTATTAATTGTCTATTCAGCTGCTCATTACAACCTATTCCCTCCATTCTCAAATCACACCACTGTTTATGGAGCGAACTCCTCCTGCAATGTTTCATTGTAGATGAAGACTCTACATTTACTCCTCTAATCTACCGGTAAGTGAATCTCTTCTCCATTAATTGTAGTAAACCAACAACCTCTAAATTCTTCTCCCCTTTGTCGCATGTAATTTCTGTCAATAATTTGCTTTTCAAATTATCGTTGTTCTTCTCCAAATTATCTGATTTTATCATTCTAATCACAAAACCCAGTACTCTTCTACACAATTTCTTCTTTAAATTGTTAATAATGGCTAAAAAAGGAGAGTGGTGGAGAATAGTAAAGTTCATTTCAAATGGGTAACGAAACAAGGGTATTTCTTTCCTGATATTTACTGATTACTTCCTCTGGTTTTCAAAGTTTGCTACATTTACTATAGCAACAGAAAACAAGGAGAAGGTATCATGCCCATATTGCTCCTGATTTGAAGTAATAAAAAAACATGAAGTACTATATTTAAAGTGGTCCCAACATAAATTTATGCAAAAATAAGAGGTTCTACAAAAGTATCAGTGGCCCACAAAGTTGGGAGGCAGTATCTTACATCCCCAAAAAATTTCAACATTTTGGCGGTAATTCATGGGTATCAAAACCACCCTTTAAGAAAGAAAAAAAGGAGAAGAAGCATACAATACTTCACATAATTACAACACTTACACACAACACTTCATTCTAACTCATAGTTGAAACACTGCACACACTTACACATTTTTTAGTTCTTGTTCCCTCCCTTGTTATGGATTGTTGATGATTTTCCCTCTATTTGTTGGGTTGTTCTTTCTTGTTTATTGATGTTTTGCATTGGCTCAGGTATTATTGCACTCTGCCAATGCGCATTTTGAACTGCCTAGGGGTACCATTTCCAAAGTTGGATCTAACTTTGGAAGACACAGAACAACAATCAGCAGGTTCTGGAATAAGTTGGTTAAATGGCAAACACTCCATGGATCTCGAATTGATGTGAAACACAAGAAAAAAGGAAGGTGTGGAAGGAAAGAAAGAGTGTGGGATGAAGAACGACTAAAAACAATCCCTCAGAAACAGAGAACAACCATCAGACGATTTGCGGAAGCATTGGGTGTAACACACAGTGTCATAATCCGTCTTTTGAAGAGGGGAATCATTAAATCTCACACTAGCAGTATGAAACCCTCGTTAACTGAAAAGCATAAAATACAAAGAATGGAATGGATTTTGGGCGTGATAGTTTCAGAGTCAAATCCAATTAGGATATTTGATCAACCTCCAAGGTTTCAACTTTTATGTAATGTGGTTCATATCGATGAGAAATGGTTTTGGTTGAGTAGATTAGTGCAAAGGTACTACTTGTTAACAGATGAAGAAGAACCAACTAGACGCACCCAAAGCAAAAATTTCATACCCAAGGTAATGTTCATTACAGCAGTAGCTAGGCCACAATTTAATTCAAACAAGGAATGCATATTTGATGGGAAGATTGGTATATGGCCTTTCACTGAAGAGCACATTGCCAAAAGGACTTCTGTCAATAGAGAAAGAGGGACAATTGAGATTAGAGCTAGGCATTTAGTGACAAGGGATATAATCAAGCAAGCTATAATAACATAAATTATTCTAGCAATAAAGGAAAAGTGGCCAACAAAGGGTACGAAGTGCATATGGATTCAGCAAGACAATGCAAGGCCTCACATCAGCCCAAATGATGTAAAGTTCATCCAGGCGGCTAACACAAATGGGTTCAATATGCACCTAATATGTCAACCTGCCCAAAGTCCTGACTTAAATGTGCTTGATTTAGGGTTCTTCAATGGAATACAATCACTTCAACAAAAAAAGTTTCCAGATGATCTAGATGTATTATTAAAATCTGTCCAAGAAGCTTTTGATGAGTATAGCATAAAAAAATTACATTTTAATTGGTTGCAATTGCAATATGTTATGATTGAGATTTTGATAGTGAAGGGTGGAAATGGTTACAAAAATTCACATATAGGCAAAGCAAAGCCTAATAGGATTGGTCAATTACCCTATCAAGTCTTAGTTGATCAAGAACTTTTGGATGCATCTAACGAATATTTAAATGAAGGGATGTTTGAATTTGTGCAAAGAGAATAGGATTCAAGTGAAAATGGGAGGTAGAACTTTTGGGATAAACATGATATGCGGGGGAAAAGTTTGTAAATTTTGGGGTAAGGATGTAGGGGAAAAAGGGGAAAAGTTTGTAAATTTTGGGTTAAAGATATGTAGTGGAAAAAATTGTAAATTTTGGTTAAACAATCTGTAGAACAAAGTATGAAACTTTATGAAGTAGAAGGAAAAAAAAACTACGGTTAATTCTTTTGAAAGCTTCTTTTTGCAAAATGATTTTAGAAACCCAAGCAAGAACCTCTTAAATCACACATGAGCCAAGAACATAGAATGAACTCAAGCAAACACAAGGCTATTAAATCAACACACACATCTAAGCACACAAACTCTATTGACCATTTCAGAATTTGTCATTTGATCATTAAAAACTTTCATCATTTTAAATCCCTTTTATCTCTCAGTATGTGACTTCATAGAGATAACTCAGTGGCATTGGCAAATAATAAAATTTCGTCATAGTCAACAATACTTTAAACAAAAGCCAAAAAACTGTCCAATATCACATGAATTAAGTATGACAAATCAGTAAATCAGCAGTAATAATTAATTAACAACAAACCATGACATTATTATGTAAAATAAAGGAATTTGAGTAAGTGATACTCTCATGTTTGCAGAACCAGTGTGGATACTCCTTACTAAAGACTCCAAAAATATTTAGAAATTAATTAGGCAACACAAAGTTTTTCCAAGAATTAGCCCTTCTAATTCTAAATCTTCAACCATCCTTATTTTAACTTGCTCTTCTCTTTCTAGCATGTCAACTGTAGAAGTCTTTCTTTTCCTACCCTTCATAGCTACAAAGTGAAACCCTAGAACCCTACTATATTGCTATAAAATCGAAACCCTAAAAAAATTTCAAAACCCTAAAAATTTGAAACTGATGCACAATTGAAACCTAACAGATCGAAATAACTCTTCAAACCAAAAAAAACTCAAATCCCTACGTATTCCCATAGTGAAAACCCCATACAAGTTGAAAAGCAGCTGCTATATTTGCACCCAATGATTGATCGAACACCATAATTGAAAAGATGGAGAAATTTTAATGGAAAACCCTCAATAATTTCAAGGTTTTAAGGTGAAAAGTTCATGCATGGAAGAGAGAAAATGGGAAGAAATGGGTTTATTCATAGATTGGGGATGAATTGGGATGGTTTTCATTTAATTTTAGTTGAGGAGTGGAGTAATTGAGGATGAATGAAGTAGTTGGGAATAATTTTTTTTTAATGTTTAATTTTATTACTTTATGAATTAATGAAATGAGTTGGGAATTACTCTTATTTTAATGTTTAAATAAGTAAGGTAATAAAAATAATAGTAAGGGTAAAATAGTACTTTTAATAGTTTTTTTTACCAAAAATAGAAAGTGTAGCAACTAATAAGATAATTCCATTTGGAGAAAGTGTAGCAACTATTAAAAACCAGAGGAAGTATTTTTTTAGGGTTTAATTGAATGACCTTCTGTTTAATTGTGATTTTTGCTTTTTGCTTTTTATGTGTGTTTGATTGTAGAAACTTTGCTTACTACTCCCTCCTATTCAAATTTAATGTCCACTTTGGGTTGAGCACGCAATTTAAGGAAATGGTAGTGGGGGTATTTTAAGTGATTATAATAATTGTAAAGGTGGTAGTTGGGGTATTTAGGTGATTATAATAATTGAAAAACTAGTGGAAAAAAGCTATTGGCTGTGGTTTTTTGCCAATATAGGCTGCGGTTTTGACTCGCAGCACTAGGAATAGCAGCAGATGACAAAATCTTATTGGCTGCGGTCCTAAAAACCGCAGCCTATAGACCATTTTCACAACAAAAAAAGGGAGATTATTGGTTGCGATCATTGCAAGAACCGCAGCCTTTGAGGGCTTTCTTTTATTTTTTTTTTCGTTTATTACAACATACAAATAAAACGAATAAAATAAACATTTAACAAAATACAAATTCCATAAATAATTTATTACAACATTTAACAAAATACACAAAAAACAAACATAAAGAAATCTAAACAATAAAATAAACAAAATCAGCCACAGCCACAGCCTCGATCTTCAATTTAACAAAATACAAATTCACCAGCATCGATCTTCAATTTCAACAGCATTTTACTCAAGTCATCATCATACTGGAGATCTAAACAATAAAATAAACAAAAAAACGAAATATAACAAAACTGTAATTTGTAAACGAATCAGCCACATCCGAGATCTAGATCTAAAAATCAGCCAAAATCTAGATCTAAAAATCAGCCAAAATCTAGATCTAAAAAATGAATAACATTTCCGCCACAAAACGAATAAAAACTGTAATTTGTAAACGAATAATCAAATAAAGAGATCTAGATCTAAAAAGTAACAAACATAAAATAAATCCTACCTCTTATGCCGTCGCCGACAACAATTCCGCTACAAAATCAACCGAAATGAACCCACAACCACCACTACGAACCACCTTCTAGGGTTTTATTCACCATTAAAGAAGAAGAAAAAGAAGATTTAGAAGTTGATGAAGAAAAAGAAAAAGAACCGCCTTCAAAGTCTTTGTTGATGCACCCACAGCAAAAATAACACCACTTACAGCATCGATTTTTAGGAGCACCACTTACAGCAAAAATAACACCGCCTTCTGATTTTAGAAAGAAGAAGAAGGAGGCGCTTCAGTTTTAGAAAGAAGAAGGAGGCATAGTTAGGTTTAGAAAGAAGAAGGGAATGAGGCGCCTTCTTCTTTCTAATTTTAATACCCATATAGGCGCCTCATCAATTAGGGTTTTTTTTTAATGACCATTGGCTGCGGTCAAAGAGATAAACCGCAGCCTATATGTTTTTTTGGGTTATTTGCTGCGGTTTTTCTAAAAACCGCAGCCTATGTATAATTTATTTTTTTTCGCGATATTTTTCTTCTATTTTAAGCTGCGTCTTTAAACAACCGCAGCCTATGTCTCGCAACCAATGGCTTTTTTTCCACTAGTGAAAGGTGGTGGGTGTGGTATTTTAAATAATATAAGTTGGGGTAGTTTGGGGTATTTAGGTAAAAAATCTTTGCCAAAAATAGAAAGTGGACAATTAGAGAGGCTTGACTAAATAAGGACAGTGGACATTAATTTTGAATAGGAGGGAGTATTATTCAACCTATGAGATGATGAAGCCAATCAACATTAGATTGTATTTTGGGGGGTTTTTTTTTTTGTCAAATTTAAGTTCTAAGATTCTATGTTTATGTAGTAAAACTAAACTTTGTTATTTTGAAAAACTATGTTTATGTTGTGGGATTAGTATGTAAGTTGTTGCTTTTGGGACCTTTTTTGTATTCTCAAGACTTTTATACAATATAAATTATTATTAGTGTGCTTCAATTGTCTTGGTTAAATATGTTTAGCATATGGAAAGGAGGGAAAAATATAACAGGGCAGAACAGGGGAAGAGCAGCAAATTGGAGGGGACAATAGAAGACATAAAGAGGGAATAAGTCATTTAATAACATCACGTGCAAATCACATGATGGGTTAAACAAAAAGTTAACGGTCAACCAACGCAATCCGTCAGCTGGTAGGCAAAACATTAGGGTCATATAAGGTAGTTTTTTGCAAAAAAATTAGAATAGGTAGTTTTTTGCAAAAGTGGGTATAGAATAAGTAGTTTCTTATAATTTTTCCTTAAAATTATAAGTGATCATTTAATTGTTATAAGTAATCACTTTAAGACAAAAGGTGCGTATAGGGCTAGCCCAAGAGAAACAATCTCGCCATTAAACTGTCTCATTTAAGATTTAGCGTTACTCTATTTGCTAAAATTCATCTATGTCGTTACCTTATTTTTCATTCTTCTCTTACATCAACATTTTGGGTTAACTCTCAATTTAGCCACCAAATTTCAATATTCGCCGCATCCGAATTCTTAGTTTTCTCACGTCTATGCAACTTCTGTATAATAAGGCTCCCTCTAATGATATCTGAATTGGATGTCTTTGTTATCTAAATCTTTCTGTCACTATTTAAATAAATTGAATCCATGTTTTTGTGTTTTTCTTAAATATTTATCCTCACAACGTAGCCAAAGCTGTTATGACCTTAGGTAAGGTTGACATTTGTCTAAAAACTGGCTAAAAAGTAGTTTAATATCTCAAATTCTCAATTTAACAATGTTGTCATATAGAACGTAATTGACCCATCAAAGACCTAATTGACCCTTAATAAAAAGAGTCCATTTTTTGTTTTGCCCGGAGCCCCTAAAACAATACGAACGACACTGAAAATAGCTATAAATGTTAACCTTCCTACTTGTAAGCAAAGATTACCCCAAACAGCACACTCATAATATCACACTCAAAATAACCCAGTCCAGCCCACAAATAATGGCCCTCTACAATCCTCCTCAACTACTCCGAAAATTTGAAACATATTAGTCAATTTAAATTTCATATATATATATATATATATATATATATATATATATATATATATATAAAATCATATTATAGCCAATTTTTGAAACAATTTTCCAAGATAAGCAGTTTTTTTCCAGATCTAAGGTTTGAGGTTGTTTTCACTTAGTAACAGCGGACAGAGGTAGAGGGTTCAAAAACGCAAAAGGTCTGTTCACTGTTACTAACAACGAACAAAGCTATAGCCTGGTCAAATAGGGAGATCTGTTGTTTTAGTAAGAAGACAAACTCTTTAATTTTTTTTGACCTCCAGTCAAACAGCGAATAGCCCCAAATCACAACTTTAGCAAAAAACTGCTTATCATGAGAATTATTTTGCAAAGTTTACTATTGTATAAATTTTTTATATTTTTTTGCTTGCTTCTTTCAAATTTTTACCTACTACCTATACTTTGCATGCTCAGTCCAAAAGTGGCATTTTTAAGCCCAATATAAAGTATAATTTCCTATATCTTTTTCTTCTCCTAAGGACACAGTTTCTCAGCAATTGAAATCATAATATCACACTGCTCTTCTTGATCCAAACTAGTATAACTCAATGTGTGAAGCATATATAGGGATCGCAATTCAGTCCGAATCCGACCCTAGTCCGAGGAAAAAGTCATCCGAGTCCGACTCCGACTTTACGATCCGAGTCCGAGTTAGAGACGGATCGGAGTTGGACCTTATTAAAAACCCGAGACTCCGACTCGACTCCGACCCTGAAGGACATCCGACTTTGAATTTGACTTTTACACTAATATTTTGTTCCCTTTAAAACTCTAAATGTGATTAATTCAAGCTCTCTCTCATACTAATTGTAATTTTCGATTTTGAAAAACTACTTGGTATTTTTATTTAGATTAATGAATCAAGATAAGACAAATGAAATCAAGAGAAATTAAATACGCCAAATTAAAATACGAGAAAATTTTGTTAAATTTTAGTAGTAGGATTATTTCTCTTGTTAAAATTAAATTCAAATTAAAGTACATATTTTTTTGTTAAATTGTATTTGAAAAATGTATTTTGTAATTTTATATGCTTTAAAATCATTACTACAATATCACAACGATACTGTTTGATAATAATCCGACTCTACATCCGACTCCGTTGCTCAGAGTGGAGGTTGAAAACAAAAGTCCGACTATTATCCGGAGTAAAGTCGGAGTATGTATAATCCGAGTCGAGTCCAACCCATTGCCATCCCTAAGCATATATTGCCTTAATATGTATACTTAGGACTTGGTACCTTTGTTTGTATATAAATTGAAGCCCATATTTTATATATGGGCTAGGTCCAACTAAAAAGGTTCATTAGGAAACCTATAGCCTCTATAAATTAAATCTATATTGAGAGTTATAACAATATATATTTAGAATTGGACTGGGCTTTTGAAAGTCGTCTTCACAAAAGACGGTCTCATGTAAGAATTTGTGTAAATTAAATATACCGTCTTGAAGAAGAGGGTAAGTAAAAGAACGATAGAATCTGATTTTTGCCTTTCTTAAGCAAGTTATATTTTCTCTCTATCCAAACCCTCAAATACCTTGTAGAAACAAGTATATGAATAATTATAAGTCCTACTTAAAGAAAAAAAAAATCTAATATTACTACAAAAATTTCAAACAATGGAAAATCATTAAATTACGAAAAATACTCACCTTTACACATCAAATTTAACAATGAAGTTTAAAATGGTCAAGCATTTTAACAGTTACAACTAAAATGAGGAAGAAATGAAGATAGAGGAGATTTGAAAGAATTAGGATTTAGTTGAGAAAGAAGGGAAAAATAAACTGAAAGAAAAGGGGTTTTGTCATTTTTTTCCAAGGCAAAAAAATTTTTTTGAGGCCGGGTTTTTTCCTTTGCGAAAAACCCCCCCGGATAGTTGTTTTTCATGTATAATGAAAATCATCTACTGCCCCAAAATTCAACTTTCTATAATTCAATAGAATTTGTAATCGTTATCTTAAGACAATGTTTTTACTAGAAGCTTATTTTTGTAAATATTTGTACGTGACACTCACTACTCTACTATATTTAAAAAAAAAGGGTCAAAAAACTCTAAAAAAACAAGTAAAGGATATAAATGTGTAGTTAAAATGAAAAGATAGTAAAATTTATAAATGAGATTAAAAGAATAAAAGTGAGACCATTGCCAAAAAAGAAAAAAATGTAAAATCAATGGGACACACTAAAATTGAAAGGATAGAAGGATTAATATTTAGGAAAATTTCCCCCTCAAACCCTTTTTTTTGGGTTTTTAAATATTAACGGTTTGTTAAAAATTTTTAAACCCCAATTTTTTAAAGTCACTTTTTTCGGGGGGAAAATTTTTTCCCCTAAGCTTTGGGTTTTCTAAATTGTTTCCCCTAAAAAAAAAAAAAAAAATAAAAATTTAAAAAAAAAAAAGTTAAAATAAAAAAAAAATTTCACGTTTCTATTTTTTAATTTTTTTTTGAATTTTTTTTTTTATACTTTATTTTTAAATTAAAATTAAATTTTATATCTTTTTTTTGTAAAAATAACTTGTCCCCTAAGTCAAAAAAAATTAAAATTTTTGCATGCATTATTACAACCCCTAAAAAATTTTTAAATTTTTTTTTAAATTTAAAAATTTTGTAAAAAAAACGATTTTAAAAATTAAATTATTCAAGACATTTTTTAAATATTTAATTTTTTTTTATGGAATTTTTTAAATATTTTATATACTTATATATATATATATATATATATATATATATATATATATATATATATATATATATATATATATATATATATATAAAAACCAAAAAAAAAAAATTTTTTTTTTTTTTCCTTCTTCCCCTTTTAAGACCCTTAGCGCCCCTTTGGTTTTTTATTTTTCATTATTAGCCAAAGCCTTGTGCGCCCCTTCTCCCCCAGCGCCAGCAACAGCCAGCCTTGTTAATTTAGCTTTTGTGTTTAAAACCCTTTTGGGGCCGCGCCAACAGCCAAGCCAACAACCTTAGCCACGCGCCCCTTTCCTTTTCCTTTGTAAAAAATTATAAGCGCGCCCGCAGCCCGCCCCACAAACCAGCAAATGCGCGAACCCTTTGCCAACCCCCCCAACAACCCGCCGCTGTTTCCAACAACCCTTAGCCATATTTTTAATAACCCAACAACCCCAACCCCGCCTTTTTGCCCTTGCCCCAAAACCCCTTTGCCCCCTTATTTTTTGGCCAAAAAGCGCCCGCAAAGCCCTTTTCCCCGCCTTTCCCCCCTTTTCCTTTTCCGCCCGCCGCCCCCCCCCCTTTCCCCCCCGCTTCCCCCGCCCCGCCGCCCGCGCCGCTGCGCCAAAACCCCGGGGCCCAAACAACCCCTTTTTTATGCCCCCCTTTAAAATATGCCAACCCCCCCAGCCCCCAACCTTGCTTTAACCGGGGCCGCAGCCCGCCCCCCCCCGCGCCCCAGCAGCAAAAGCCCCTTCTCCATTTTTAAAAAGCAGCAGCAACCCGCCCCCCGCGCCCCTTTCCCCTTTTCCCCTTTTTTCCCCAAAAAAAAAAAACAACGCCCCCGCCCGCCCTTGCCTGGGTGCTCCGCGCTGCCTTTTGCCGCGCCGCCCCCGCGAACCCCCTTTTAAAAGCCTTAAAATAATAAAAAATATTTAAATAATAGAGATGTTTTGGGAAAGCAGCCTTTTTTGTTTTTTTATTATATTTTATAATAAAAAAATTTATAATTTTAAATTTTTATAAAAAACCCCCTTCTTTTTTAAATATCTTATTTAAATTTTAAAATTTATTTTTTATTAAAAAACAACAATGCCCGCGCCGCGCCGCCGCCGCCCCTTTCCGCCCCCGCCTTTTGTCCGAACAACCCCAACCCTTTAACAAACATTATATTATGTTGTTATATATTATGCTCCCCCTGTTTTTGCTATATATATATATATTTATAAAAAATATGTATTTTATATTTAAAAATATAAAAAAATAATTTTTTATATATATATATTCTTTTTTTCAATATATATAAAAAAATATATATATATATATTATATAAATATATATATAAATATATATATATATATATATATATATATATATATATATATATATATATATATAAAATATATATATATATATATATTAAAAAATTTAAAAACTAACTTATGGCCATAAATGTTGTATTTTTTTATATGGATAAAACTTAAAAAGATTAAAAAGCCCAAAATATAAGGGGTTTCAAGTCTTTTCACCCCCTAAAAATTTTTAAAAGGGGAAAAATTTCCCAAAAAAAATTTTAAATTTAAATTAAAATAAATAAAAACCCTTGCAGAAGATACTTTGGAAAAAATAATGTCTACGGAAACTTAAAAGGGGGTTTTTTCCCCAGTTTTTAAAGTGTTATTGCCTACTTGGTCCCAGGTTAAATTTTTGAATACATTTTTTAGATCGGGAGTTTTTTGAAATTTAAATTTTAACCTTTTTATAATTAAACTTTTGTGAAAAAATAAGAATATATTGAAAAATCTTAAAAAGGGGGAAAAAAAAAGTGATAAAAATTTTCCCCCACATTTAAAATTTTAAAAAAATTAAACGGGGAGTTAAAAAGGGGGAAAAATATTGCAATTTTAAAGGGGAAATTTAAAAAAGGGACTTGAAAAAAAAAAACATATCTTACGAAGGGGAAAATTGAAGATATATTTTTTAATAGTAGAATTAACTCCCCCTTATTCCATGTTTTTTCCCTTCTTTTCTATTTTTAAAAAAAAAATGGAAAAAGGGTTTGGGTATTAATTTTTTTAAAAAAAATTTTTAAATTTTTAAAATTTAAATTTAAAGCTCAATCAACCGTAAAATCAAAAAAATGGGCCAAAAAAAAACCCCGCAGCTTTTTTGGGGCCCTTGTTTGTAGCCCACGAAATGTTCAGCTCCAAAACAATTCCGGCCCAAAATTTTTGTTTTATGTAATTTTAAACTTTATTTTTTTATTTTTTTTTGGGGCCGGGTTGCCTCATGAATTTTAAAAAATTAATATTTTTATAAACTCTTATTTTTAAAATGCTTTATTTTTTAAAAATTTTCGGAATTTTATCTTTAATATAATTGGCTTTATAATTTCTTTTAAAACTTTAAACCTTTTATTTTCCCAAAATTTTCCCCAAGAATCCTCCCCTTTTAAGTATATGCTTTTTTTCTCTACATAATCCAAGATTGCCCATCTTATACTAATGCTCAATGTCCAAAAGGATTGAATTGGCGGTTTACCCAAAATCCTTTGCCGCAAAGTGAAAATAAATATGATTTTCCAAGTTGAATCAAAGATATATACCCCAATCCACGAAATTACCCGAGATAATTTCCTTTATACATTTGGACACTTTAAACCTTAATGGTATTTTTTTCCTTAAAGCCCGTAGAAGTTTATGTCTGACTTACGGTGGCTAACCAGAACTTCAGAGTAGGTTCTCCCTCCCTTACTTTGGTTTCCTTGATCGACACATCCATCAAGAACTCTTTAACCCCTAAAATAGAAACTTTTTTTTGTGTTCTTTTAACATCACAAATACCAAGTAAACTCTCTTTGGTTCTTATACTTTGAGTTACTTAATAACATTAAAACAAAGTTTCCAAAATTGGGTCCGTGGTTTGTTAGCAGAGGCGTTAGTTTTGGGTTCCCTCATTAGTGTTAATGGTTTACCCGATTCAATTGAACGTAATCAATGGAATTCCTTGCAAAAGCTTTTTTAAAATTTCCCAATTAAACTTTGTTTGACATAGTCAACATTCACCCCTTTTGTGATAGTCTTTTCACAGGTCGTATTAAGCAAATATGCCTTGACTTACCATTATTAAACTTTTTTTTAAAATATTTTCTTACCAAAGCCGGAACCCACTATAAAATGGATAGCCCTGGGTGGGGGATTAGGTAATTGGTATTTCAAATGAGATTAGAACCTTTAAACTTCACATAGAAGATTTTTAGGGAAATAAACACGTCTAGTAGAATCCGAATAATTTACCATTCTTGGAAGACCATGAAATGGCACCCCCAAACTTAATACCCGACCCCAATGGTAGAAGATGAATCTTTTTTTTGACCAACTTCTCCAATACCCCATCTGGAGGTTCTCCCCTATAACATAACCCAATTTGTTCTTTTGGTATCAAAAATTTTTCCAGAATAGCTATCGTCGAATGGTTCTAGTATATCCAAAGCTTTCAAAGGGATAAGCTATATTGGGAGGGTGTTGAAATTAAAGTACTAAAGATCAATTATCTTTGATTCAAGTTGAAAATTTTGGTTATCAGAATTTAAAAATTTCATACTTCCTCCATTGGGGTAACTGGCAACACCCCGAGCATAAAAACGCTTAAGTATTTTCTGATGTAGTGAGATTGACTTAAGATTATTGTCGTTAGATCTTTTTAATCTTTATGCCTAAAATGACATCGCCCCCATCCTTCAATTTTGGGAAGATAAATAATCCTTTACCCACTTTGACAAACTTGTACCTAAAATAAGCGTCTCCCGTATAGACAAATGTGTCAATTTGCCTTTGTAAGAATTTTATATACCCTTATCCAAGTTCAATTGAATCCAAAAACAGGAAGATAGTTTCATAATTTTAATCTGCTTCTTTGGGTTCTTGCTTTAGTCGTAAAAGACTTCGAAACTTTTCCTTTTTTCCTTGTCCCTTCCCCGGTAAACCCATCAGTTTGTCACCTTATTATTTCTTCTTCAGATACCGAAAATCTTGTTTTGACATCCATTTGATGGATTCTTGGATTATATGGCGAAGCTATCCCATTAATAACCTTATAGTGGTTATTCTTTCAACCCAAAAGCATAGGTGTCAAATGTTCAAACCTTTCTTTTGAAAACTTGGGCATTAGGGCTTTAAAACCCATGGTTATGGATATTTCTTTTTTCTTTAGGAAAATCCACTTAAACCAATGGAACACCACCGGAGGTAAGTCTTAACCTGGTGTTGTTTCCATAAGGTCCATTAAAAACTTGTGGCTTCCCTCCCAAAACAGTCCCATTGAGTGGCTTACATAGTTAAGGATCTCCTTTACCCCTTATATATATGGAATCTTTACCGTCATCCTTTTCCTTGATTAAATAAACCTCAAAATCGGGTCAAAATATTTTTCTTTCTTTTAGCTTTTACTCCTACGTATGTAGGAGCATTTTCCCTCTTCATCCTCAATGATCACATGATCATCTTGAATACTTGATTGATTATTTAGATCAATCTCTTTAGTGTTACTTTGATTTAAATCTTTAGGTCTGGTAATCGATGAAAACCGACCTTCATCAAATATAGCATCTCTTGACTCTATAATGGTGTGAACCGGTATAAAGCCATTGAGCTCTATAATATAGAACCTATAGGTTTGCTAAATTCCGCATAACCTACGAATATGCTTTCTAGGCCCCTTTCACCTAGCTTTTTTCTTTTATTGCCGGGCAATCTTACAATACAAACCCAAACTCTAAGGTAACTTAGATTAGGTTTTTTTCTTATACCATAACTCATGAGGAGATTTATTGGTAACTTTTTTAGGAACTCTATTTAAGATGTGACAAGCCATCAACATCGCTTCCCCCCAAAATCCATCACTCAAACCAGAGTAAGATAGCATGGAGTTAATCATTTCTTGTAGAGTCCTATTTTTCCTTTCCGCTACACCATTTGATTGTGGTGCATATCCCGCGGTGGTCTCATGAATGATACCATTAGATTGAAAATAACCTAGATCGTAGTAGTCACCACCTTTATCCGTTCTTAGTCGTTTTACATGCAAATCTTGTTTTAACTCAACTTCACCTTTTATAGATTTTAAACTTTTCTAGAGCCTCATCTTTAGCATGTAACAAATATACATAGCAATATCTAGAGTAATCGCCTATAAAAGTTATAACATATTTCTTATTTAGCATGCATGTATGACATTTTTCTTTTAAAGGGTTCCTTTCTACACTTTTAAAGGGTTTCCTTGTTATCTTATTTAGCATGCATGTATGACATTTTTCTTTAGGCATTTCAAACATAGGTATTATTTCATGCTTAGACATATTTAGCATCTTATTATAATTAACATGACATAAATGATTATGCCATAAACAAGAATTAGAAACATTTAAAACATTCAAAATCAAACCATCACTTGTTTGTCTTAAACATAACTTAAATAAATTATTAACTAAATAACATCTACCAACATAAAAAGAATTTTTAGAAATAATACACCTATCGGACTCAAACACAAGCTTGTAACCTAGACGGTTCAAGGTTGGCCCGGATACAAGATTTCTACTTATTTCGGGAGCATAATACACATCCCGTAGGATTAATATGTTTCCCGATGTAAACACTAGTTCAACTTGTCCTTTCCCTTGGACCTTGATGGAAGAGTTGTTTCCCATATAGAGAGCTTCTCCATCTACAACCTTTGAATAAGTCTTGAACAAGTGCCTTTCCTTGCATACGTGCCTTGAGGCCCCTGAATCCATCCACCATGAAACTTCATCCTGCACAACATTCAAAATTAAATCGTTCAAATTTGAATAACTTTGATTTAAATCCAAACCGAAATTTAAATCAACTTGTGAGGTAGTACCTTTCATGTTAGGATCACTGTTAGATGATCCGTTTCCCTTCTTTTCTTCGAGGGCTTTCATTCTACGCTTGTGAATGTAGCAGTCCTTCTTTTGGTGTCCCAACTTTCCACAAATCCAACAAGACTTGTCGGGTGGTGTGATCTTTGCGGCTTTTCCCTTTTGGGATGAGTTGCCATTTTGGACTTTCCGCTTTCCCTTCATATGGGAACTTTCCTCAACCATATTAATGGATGAGATATTGGGATTTTTAGATCCCCCGCTCTCTTGAGCCCTTATACTCACTTCAATTTGAAGATGAGTACCTAATTGATTTATATCAATGTCCTCTTCCTTATGCTTGAGTGTTTTCTTAACATCTTTCCAAGAATAAGGTAGTTTATCAATTATACTTGACACAACAAACACTTCATCCATTTTAATGTTATGATGCTTCAAATTTGAATAATTGCGTTGCATCTCATGAAATTGATCCATGATAGGGCGGAAATCAACAAATTTATAATCATTAAAACTGGAGACAAGAAATTTCTTACTTGTGGCATCCTCTACCATATATTTGCCTTTAAGAATATTTCACAATTCTTTTGCAGACTCCACGTTTTGATAAACATCAAATAAAGAATCAACCATACCGTTCAATATATGACCACGACAAATAAAATCATCGTTGTCCCATTTGTTCTTTTTTCGTATCTCCTCCACCGTTTCATCTTCTTTATCCTCCGGTCTTGGTGTAGAAATCACGTATGCAACGTTGAGTGTAGTGAGCAAAAATAGCATCTTCTTTTGCCATCTTCGGAAATCAACCCCCACAAATTTTTCTAATTTAACTATATTCGCTATCATCTCGTTAAGACTTGACATCTCTTAAACAACACTTTTAGATTGTTGTGTGTTTTATATGGATAAAACTTGAAGAGATTACAAGCACCACTACGAGATTACAAGTCTTTGCAACCTAATACAAATTTCTAGAATACACTTTTGAGATACAACGGTTTGCAATTAATTATAAGCACTATATAATTAATCTTTGTGAAGTATTAGAGATTATATTGAACAATCTTAGAAATAGAATGAAAAGAAGTGATCAATTTCCTCCACACTTAATAACTTGTAGAGAATTAACTTGGGGAGATTAGAGAGAATAATATTGTAATTACTTAAAGTAATTAAGAAAATTGCACTTGTAAATAATAGCATATCTTACGTAAGAAAAATTGAAGCTATATTTATAATAGTAGAATTAACTACCCATTATTCCATGATTTCCTTACTTTTCTATTTTTAGAAAATAAAATAGGAAATTAGGTTTAGGTATTTATTAATTAAAAAAAACTGTTTTAATTGTAATTAATTAATGCTTAATCAACCGTGAAGCTCAAGAAAATAGCCAAGAAAAACCCTGCAGCATTTTGGGCCTTGTTTGTAGCCCACGAAATGTTCAGCTCCAAAACAGAATTCTTGACCCAAAATTTTGTTTTATTTAACTTAGCTTTATTTTCTTATTTCTTTTTGGACATGGGTTCTTAGCCTCTTGTCCTTAATTATAAAATTAATATTTTATAATCTCCTTGGCCCTACTATTTTCATAGTACTTGTTAATAATTTTCATAGAATTTTATACTTTAGTATAATTAGACCTTATAATTATACTTAAACTTTTATACCTTTTATACTCTAAATTATCCAACAATAAATAAGGGCAATAGGGGACAGCACATACAAGAACATCTTTCTTCTTACAAATATATATCCTTATAACTACACAACGGACAACCCCATTTCAGTATTTCACCCATAAATATCAGATTTTCGATCAAGTAAATTTATTTTAAAACGAATTTGGAGGGTTTAATTTTTTGTATAATAAAAATGGAAACAAATTCGCCAATTGGTTCCGGTAAAGAGCAAACGAGTACATATCGTGTTATTCTAACTCCATTTCTTCGACATTATCCACCTGAATTTTTACGTAAGCTAATAGCTGAAATGATAGCAACTTATTTGATGGTGTTTGTGTCATGCGGAGTGAACGCCATGAACGCCATTGATGAGCATAAGATAGGCAAGATTGGAGTTTCACTTGCTGTTGGAATGATTGTTATGGTTATGATTTACGCTGTTGGTCATATTTCTGGTGCTCATATGAACCCTGCTGTCACTTTAGCTTTTGCTGCCACCAGGCATTTCCCTTGGAAACAGGTACTATTACTATTATAGTCTTTTTATTTTCAACTCGTGGTCAACCAAAAGCTTAAGTTGATGGTTAAGGCCTTAACATGTCTTATATACTATTAACAATAAAAAGGTTCTAAGCGTGGTCAAAATATTCGATTGCTCAAATTTTCGAAAAATTGAATATTTTGATATTAAATTATGTAGTACTCCCTCCTATTCATAGATGATGAGACATTTAATTTTTTGACGTTACGCTTAATTTGAATTTTATTCTTAATCTATAAATTAGAACATAAACAAGTGAGATCTTGTTTGATTCGTCTCAATGCAAAGATTATTAATATCCACTTTTTATAATATTTTGTTATGTATAATAAGATATATTAAGCATTGAATAAGTGCATTGAATAGGGTGAAAAAATAAATGTCTCATTCTCTACGGATAGGAGAGAGTATATTAAGTATTTAAAAATACAAATTGTTAGAAAAAAATCATAATTTTTGAAATTTCACCGGGCATTCAAAAAGTTTGTCATTTTTTGCTCCGCGCCTGATGAGAGAGGTTCATGTAATTACCATATTTCTTTAATTGATCACTTTAAAGTTGTAATTTGATCACTTTAATAGATTAAGAGTATGGGTCAACTGAATAAAGATATCGCCATGAGAAGATCTCATTTGTGGTTTTTTTTACTGCCTCAATCCTATTATGTTGCATTCTCAATGGGCTACATAACGAACACACAACAAGTATTTTATTAGATCGTGTTGTCGTGAGACGGGCTCATATAAGCAGTCCATAGAAAATAACTGCGGTCATTTTAAAAGAAAAAAATAATAAATTGTATTTTTTGATAAATTAGAATTGGGCAAACTCATTTTCAGCCATCTCACGGTGAGACGGTCTTAATTAAGATTTTGTCAAGAACACAACTCTTGTACGAGGCCATTTACGGTGAAATAATTACTATTAAAGTGGGTGTTTAAAAATATATAAAGTCTCTATTTTAACATTAAAAATTATGTTTTAAACTTGTTTCACAGTAAGATTGTGAAAATTATATTTACAATATTTTATTAAAACTTAATTAATCAAGGAGAGTTTATGGCTCAACTACTTTTTGTATGAAAAATTTGCTATATTGTCTCATAGTAAAACAAGTTTTGCGAGGGAAATCTTGAAGTTGTAAGGAAAGATCCTTTTTGAATTTTTGATAGCTTAATAGATTTTTGTTAACTAATTAATGAATGTATAAAATATCATGTTACCTCAAGGCTTACAATAATTTGTGCTTACTCTCTTGCATTCACTACAACATATCACATTTTACTGGATATATTTAGCAATATTTAATTTAAATATCATAGTTCTAAATTTCTAATGGTATATATAGTAGATTTAGTGATATTTATTAGACCCTTTAACAGCATAATAAAAAAATCATACTAAGCTTTCACGACATAGGATCGAGTGACATTTCTCATAAATATGTCACTATAGACTATAGTAACAATTACACATTTCACTAAAGGTCGAATAAAGTATCACTAAATTATATTATAGTGGAACTTAAAATAAAAAAATAATTGAATTATTACACTAAAAATATAAATCAGCGACATTTATTTTGATGTCACTAAATTTTAGGTCGCGAAAAGTTTGTAGTGATTAATTAAATGTTCTATTTAATTTTGGTACAGTCGTCAATTCACTATTTCAACGTGAACTACCACTAGTTGTAATAACTAAACTTTATAAAAAGTTTAAAATAATAAAATTTACATTAACGTGAATCATAAGATCTCACTTGATAGTGTTTTAACTTATAGATTGATAAAGTACTTTAGAACCATAAACGTGAATAATAAAATTTAAATTAAGAGTGATTAGTGAATAGTGCTAATCGAATAACAAATTGGACAATTGATCATTATAGGAGAGAGTACTTTCTATAATGATCAATAAATCAAAAATCATAAGAAATCAACAAAAAAGTTACTCATATTTTTTCATTTCGGGTAGGCGAGAGAATCCCAACAGGCAAAACTAGATTGAAAGAGAGATTTAATTATTCCTATAGGTGATGAATAATAAACCTTTGTCACAGTGGTGAAAGAGAAAACCTCAACCCGTTTATCGTTATAAAGTTGGATCCCACTAGCCCTAACTAAAATAGAGAAATGTGTAGGGCTATAGAAGTATAAATGATATACCGATCATTACTACAAGAATATGGTAACGCATGAAGGAGGATAAGGAGAGCATGGAAGTGATAGGTATATGCATGGTTGTAGATCCTTTACATAGATAACTTATAAAGTTGAGTGAGTTGTTAGGTGTTATAACGTATGGATTGGAAGGAATGCATAATATTAACATTATGACACACTATTTGATGAGCTCAAAGTAGTTGTACTAATAAACATAGTATTTAATTCATGTTATTTGTAATAATTAATATATTTGGGGACGTAAACACGACATTTTTTGTGAACCATATATGGCTTCTTTCTATTAATTATATGACACTGACAAAATTAATTAAGGTTGTATTATTGTGTTTTTTCTATCACTTATTAAGAATTTTAAGAATTTTTCTAAAAATATTTTTTTTATCAAATTTTACTTTTATATGTTTTATTTATGTCAAATCTACGTTTTCCACTAAATTCTCAAAAAAAGTTTATAAGATATACTTCTAACGTTGTCTAAGTGAATGAAAATATAAGCAAATTTAATCATTTTATCAACTTAATTTTGAAAATGAAAATAAGTAAAAAAGATCTTATACTTCTTTTAAATAAGAAACATTTTGATAATTAGGATCATATTCATGTGTGGTAGACTAGATGCATGTTCTTTTCTCACAAAAAATCCACTCATTAGAAATGTATCTTCAATAGAGTCCTATCTCTAGGGGTGCGCATATATAATTATCCATTTAATGCAGAATATTTGGTAGACTATTACTAATTTTTTCCTCCTGTAATATTTAGGTAGTGTTTGACCAAGCTTTTAAAATAACTAGTATAAAAACTCGTGCAATGCACGAATTTATGAGTAGACTTCAAAGAATAATGCAAATATATATTATCATGATTAAATTTATGGAATACATGACTTTTTTAAAGCAAAAATTAAATACTGATTTTTTAAAATTATTTATCGAATACATCAGTTTTTCATTGAATTAAATAGATCAAATTTTAGGTCATTTATATAGAATTGCTATAATAAATTATACTCTATATTATACCTAATTTAACTCCAATTTTCAAAATAATCAAATTCTAAATTAGTTAAATATTGTCATGTAAACAAATATTGTCCACTAAAATAATTACATTTGTCAAAACTCCTTAGAAGATGACACTTGGAATTTTTCATCGTTTTTATAGTATTGTATGATTCTAAATTAGGTAAATATTATCATGTAAACAAATATTGTCCACTAAAATAATTACATTTGTCAAAACTCCTTAGAAGATGACACTTGGAATTTTTCATCGTTTTTATAGTATTGTATGATTCTAAATTAGGTAAATATTATCATGTAAACAAATATTGTCCACTAAAATAATTACATTTGTCAAAACTCCTTAGAAGATGACACTTGGAATTTTTCATCGTTTTTATAGTATTGTATGATTTTTGTAATAGAAAAGCTAAAACTTGGTTAAACACTGTGCTTCTGAGAAGTTGAAACAATTATGAAAAAAGCTAAAAACAACTTCTACAAGGGTGAAGAGGAGAAGCTACAAATTGTAACTTCTCCTCCCAACTTCTCAAAAAGCTTCATACTTCTCTCATTTTATGTTAAAAAATTCCTATATTTTCTCCATAATTATGAAATCTTTTTCATTACTTTTTTTCTTTTACCATATCTTCCTTCAAAATTCAAAATTTTTTTAGTTCAAATTATTCATTTGTTATCACAACCAACATCCTAATTTTTTTTCTTCAAAAAAAAACATCCCAATTATTTGAAGTAATTCTGCGCTTATTGAATATTATGCTATCAAATTACATCAAACTTTCATATATGTTTTATCTTTAAATTTATTAACACATTTAAATATGTTTTTCTAGATAGTAAATAGTCAAATTGGTGATTTATTTTTATTTTCAATTACTTTAGTAAATTCCATCATATAACAACACTAACCTTAAGTAAACATATGGAAAAAAGACCAAACACGCAAATTATTTTTGTTTTCCAAAAACACCTTTTTAAAAATATGAGGTCAAACACATCTGTTTCTAAAAAGTGTTTCTTTAGAAACAATTTCTACAGAATTACTTTTAGAAAATAAAAGTTGATTTTGAAAAACTAGGCAAACATACCCTTAGTTATAGATTTAAATAAATTGATTGATTTTCTACTTTAAAACCAAATGTATGAGATTTGAGAGAAGATCAACCAAATTTTTGATAAGTACTTGCATATTTAGTGAGACATGTCTGACTCATTTATATTTAATGTGTTAAAGTGATTATATATAATTTTAAAGTGATTAATTTGATATTTGAACTAAATGTATGGGCTCGTCTTATGATGAGATGGTCTCATACAAGACAAGTATTGAAAAAAAAAACTTTAATTAGTTCAACAATATAGTAATAAATTAAGACCTTAAAGTGATCAATTAAATGATTTGTTATATCTTTTATAAAAATTCGGTAAAAAATTTCAATTTTTGTTTAAAAGTGATCAATTTTGACATAAAAATGATCAATTTATACTTACAAGTGTATACCTTTAATAGATTAATTATTTTCAAGTCTTTCTCGATGTTAAAGTGATCAATTCACACCTTAAAGCTAGGTGATTATCAATTATATATAAAATTATCAATTAAGATCGGTTGTACAAACCAATTTTGACCTTAAATACACTACAACATAATTTGCTTTTAGTGGGATATATTTAGCGACATTTAAATATCATTACTTCAAATTTTTGATAGAATATATAGTGGAATTAGTGACATTTATTAGACCGTTTAGGAACATAATAAAAAAATTATACTAAAGTTTTTCGCGATATACAGTTTAGTGAAATTTCTCATAAATGTCACTATAGACTATAGTAACAATCATATATGCCACTAAAAACAAATAAAGTGTCACTAAATTATTTTATAGTGAAACTTAAAATAAAAACCAATAATTCTTACACTAAAAAAAATAAATCAATGGCATTTTTTTAATGTCACTAAATTCAATGTCACGAAAAGTTAAATTTGTTGTATTGGCGATAGAGCAATTACTGATTGCATATTGAAAAAATTATAATTAGATTAATTAGATTAATCGGGAGACTATGTTGCGAGGCCCGTGGCCGTGTGGGTATTAGTTATGGGGCGGGTAAGATATCAACCCATTATCATGACAGGTAAGACTTTTCATACCCAAAATTTAAGGTTGAACAAAGTTTGGTCTAAATTTTAGTGTTACACCAGACTAAATCAAACTGTATGCACGTCTATCCATATCCACCCACCACCTACCAAATTCATACTTGATGATACCCATTCCTATTGGGACAAATGCGGTGCTAAACCTTCCCTAACAATAATATTAATGGAGAATGATTGTTGTAGAATGGTATTATATGCAGGTGCCCATATATGCTACAGCACATTTGACAGGAGCAACACTAGCTGCATTTACAATAAGAGTGCTTCTTCATCCCATCAAAGAAGTAGGAATCACAACTCCAACAGGAACATCTTCTCAAGCACTCATCATGGAAATTCTTGTTACTTTTATTATGATGTTTGTCACTTCTGCCGTTGCTACCGACTCTAAAGCTGTATGTTCATCTCCTCTTTATTACAACCAATGTCTTCCATTTAACTTCAACTATGGAAATTCATTCTTTTTTATAGGTTGGAGAATTGGCTGGAATTGCAGTTGGTTCCGCAGTTTGCATTAGTTCTATCTTAGCCGGGTAACAATTTTACTCTTTGTTTCTGTCAGGAACTAACTCAACACAAAAGCTTAAACCGATGGTTGAGGCCCCAGAATATGTTATATACTCTAACACGCCCCTCACACGAGAGCCTTTGGGCTAGAAGTGTGGATGCAACACATGCTCTCCTCATCCCTGGTTTTAAATATTCCACTTAAATGAGGGGTGGTTTCTGTCAAGGAACCAACTCAACCAAAAGCTTAAGCTGATGGTTGAGGCGCTTGAATTTCCTTACAAAAATCAAATTGTGATTAATGAAACCTTTAAAAGTGCATTCAATTCATGGAAAAATGGTAATTAAGCTTTACATTTTAAGTAAATTTTCTCATCATCATCATAAATAATATATTCTCCTTATAAAAATAAGGGTCTAGAGAGATAGATGACTACATACTATATCCTTATCAAACGAGATATACAAGAAAGTTGCGGTCAGTAAGACTTATTGCTTAAAAAAGACAAAATAAATAACAAGTCAATGCAAGGGACGACTTGCATAAAGACCACTAACAAACCAAAGAAATATAGATAAAAATTATGCAAGCACAAACAACAATCATGGCAAAAATACCTACCGATGGTTTAAGACACGAATTTGGCGTCCCCAATAGTCTTATTCCAGGTTAAGTTTTCAGAGAGGTGTAACTCGTTCATGTCATTTCTAGGTTTCTCCTCTCATGTTTTTTAGGCCTATATGAACTTCTCTTTACATCAACCATGATGTTTTCCACCCTTCTCATAGGTGCATTGGTGTTCTTTTATATTGCACATTGTCAAACCATCTCAATTTTTATTTGTGCATCAATTGGGCGCAACACGTAGTCTTTCTCTCATCCTAGTATGCCCACATATATACCTCAACATTCACATCTATATTACTTCCATCATATGCTCATATATCTTCTTAACAAGCCAACTCTAAATTCTAGGGCTGAACAAAGTTTGGTCTAAACTGTAAACCAAACCGAAATTTTAATATTTGGTCTGGTCTACGGTTTAAATGGTTTGGTTTGGTTTTTTTTTTCAAATTAAATTACGGTTTACGGTCTGGTCTTGATTTTTTTATTTTTCAGACCAGACCGGACCGCAAACCGTACTATGGTTGAAAATCATACTTTAGTATTTAAAAAATTAAGTTGTTACCTAGATATCTTGAGATGTAGTTATTTTTATATAGCAATATATACTTGAATGATGATGTTGTTATCAACTAATTACAAATTATTATATTTATTAATTGTAGGTGTAAAATATTTGTATAAATACATGTATTAATTTGGATAAAATATAAAAATAAAAAACCGTAGACCAAACCAGACCGGACCGTTGTAAAAGGGTTTGGTCCGGTCCGGTCTGAAAAATTTTCTGACCGGAATTTCTGATTTGGTCTAATTTTAGTGTCAGACCAGACCGAACCATGTTGACCCCTACTAAATTCCATACAAAAAGAAATTAAAGGTTGGACAACAGCTTAGTAGGTTTTGCTTTTTGATCTAATCAAGAATCTCCTATCACACAGCAACTCATTGGATGGTCTCCAATTAAGCCACCAAAATTTAGTTTGGTGCATTACATCTACACAATGTCCCTTTTACTCTTAATTATTGATTCAATATACTTAAACTTGGTCGTTTGTAACACAACATCTACTCCAATGATTACATAAGATTCTTTTAATCTCTCTTCCCACTAAATTACATCTTAAGTACTCTATTTTAAAGTGATTTATTTGCATCTTTTTTCTTCTTGAGCCACTTTCCAATCCTATAATCTTGCATTGAATTCTTCACTAGATTATGTTATAAGAACAATATCATTAGCAAAAAGCATGCACATTCACAAATATTATAACAAATAATAAAAGGCTAAGGGTCTATCTTTGATTCAAACCTACTTCTACCAAAAAAGTTTAGTAACCCCACATCATCATATATCAATATTAATTATTGTTTTATTTTTGACAGACCAATATCAGGAGGATCAATGAACCCGGCTCGAACCATTGGACCAGCACTAGCAAGTGGATATTACAAAGCACTTTGGGTGTATGTTGTGGGACCATTAACAGGAACTTTATTAGGAGCATGGTCATATGAATTTATTAGGGTTAATGATAACCAAACTCATGTTAACTCAAATAGACCTTCCCTATAAATATGAATTTTGTCACTTTCGGACAGCATTAAACAATATTGTTAATGAAAATCAAACTTAAATTTATGTATAGAAATTAAAAATGAATTGGCAAGACTTATGATGCATTAATTTGTATATTGCGTTGTTTATCGCATTGTTTAATGTATAATAGTCTTCTATTATATTTGTAATAAACAACTTCTTGTGAAAATAAAAGTTTAAGTTATCTTTGATATTACCATTCATAAACAACATTCATTTTTAAACAACAATTATAAGAAGAATAAGAACAATAGGATTTGGTATATATAGACATTAGAGATGCTCCTATTTGGGACCGGATACAATTAGTTTATTGGAAATTCGACTTGCACTTAAGGTTACAAAGATAATGAGTGTATTGTTAAAGGTTTTTCATTTCTATTTAGTATTCATTAATTTTCTAAGATTGCTGCAAAATGAACACACGTAAGTTGACCATATAATGCCTAAAGTTAGTAATTGTATAAAAATGAGTGGCCAGGTTTCTGAATTCCAAGAGGACAAATGTCCTTTAGCTTGGATAAACAACTAGGATTTCTCTATGACTTATATATTGCGAGTACATGCTTCACTAATTGCAAACAAAGATGATGCTACATTCAATTACCTTTGGAAGAAAGTGTAGAATTTTCATTTATAGTAGAATGTTGTTGATGAGAAGAGTAAATCCAAGGATGGTGAAAAGTCCTTCATGCCCTCAAATGAAGTCTTTATAAGGAAGCACATTTTTTACATTTTGCCTCTGTTTAGTAACACAAGTCAACTAGGTGTCAACCTTTTTGTTGTGCTGTTTTTCTCTCGTTGGAGGGAAAAAGTAGATTTCGAATTTATTATTTGTAATATTTCCAAAAATATACAAGCATCTTACTTTTTAGAAATGTGAAGTATGTTATAATTGTACCACTCTATTAGCGTATGTAGGTGTATGTTTAATGCTTTTGCATCTTTAGGGTGTTTTTAATCTTTGTTATGTAAGGATTGGGTAATTATATTATTTGGTTTTCAGTCCATATGCATACAATGGGCCTTATTTGAGATGTCCTATTTCGTTGGATTGGAAGCTTGCACCTTAAATGAGCATTGGATAGCCATTTAGAGTCCATTCTCTTTTAGACCATGTTGTCTTCTGGAAATTGCCCCAGTTTCAGAAAATTTGAAATAGATAAGACTCTTAATAAAAAAAAAAAAAAAGCATGTAATAAGATCCAAATCAAACTTATTCCAAATATAAGCGTTTGATACCCCTGAGCGCAGGTTCGGGTCTGTTCGCACTTAGTAAGTGCGAACAGTAATAAACTGGTAAAAAAAATCAAGTGTCTGTCCGCACTTAGTAACTGCGAACAGGTCAAACAGGGTCAACATGTTGAAAAACCCAAAACAGGCTGTTCGCTGTTAGTAGCAGCGAACAGCCTGTTTCAGTTTTTCAGTCTGTTCGCACTTACTAAGTGCGAACAGCCCGAATCTTAGGTTTGCGGATTACACGCTTAGTTTTGAAATAAGTTTGATTATGATCTTATTGTATGCTATTTTTGATAAATAATCTTAATTATTTCAAATTTTCCCAGTTTCAAGGGAGGATCATTCCAGAAAAATAGAGAAATCCATCCTAGAGTAACTTCACTCGTATAAGAAGGCTTCCTAGGCTTCCTAGGACTCTACTGTCTCGCCTATATCCTTGAATTTCCTGAGGATGATGATCTGGGTTTATACCAATCGGTGAACCCATTACATAAATTATAAATCCTCTGTTAAAACCTTAACGGCCCCGTTAATACTTTTATTCCTTAAATATATGTAAATACCTTGACAATCTAATTTAATTTTTATATACGAGTTCTTTTAGGTCAAGTCATAACAAATTTCTATCAACCGAATGAATTAATAGACAAGTCTATTTTTTTGCCAAATCATCTAACTACCTATGTCAGTGAATTTGCAAAGATATAGCAAAATTTCTAAAGAAATGTTTGGTTTGTTAGGAGAATAAGGATACCAATTTAATTATACAATAGAACACAAATATAGAGTTGAGAATTAGAAATATAATAAAAAGGATATTCCATTTAGTAGACATGAACTTTGCAAAAACCGAGTGGTAGGAAATTTTATAAAAAAAAAAAGTTTACAAAATAGCATTATACTATTGGAATTTAAGTTGTTGTCTACTTCATCCATATTCTTCTTGCATTCATCTTTTTTCATTAATCTTCAAATTCCTTTTATATTATGTTTGAAAACGATGATTTCATTTGAAAATTTAGAATTGCTTAAATTTATTGTTTGGCAAATAAAAAAAATTTCAAATTTAAATTTGAATAAAATTTCACCATTGTTTTCACAAGTGATAAAATTTGGGTAGTTAAAAAATGACTACTCCAAACCTTGTTATTCTCAAATTCTTCATTTATGATTTCATAATTGAAATCTATAATTTGAAATTAAATATTTTTTCTCAAATATTACATTATGGTATGTTTGGCAACTTGAAATTCATTTCTAAATGTTAAATTGACCTAAATACTATGTTTGGCAAATCTTGAATAGAAATTATGAAATTGGGTCAATTTTAAATAGAACTCCAATAACAATGTAAAATTGGCCAAGTATCAAAATTTGCAATTTGCAAATTCTAAGTATTAAGGTGTCATCATTTATAATTCTTGAATTTAAATACCAAAATTAAATTCCCAATTTTCAAATTAATTCTATGTTGTCAAACACTACCTTAATTCAATTCCATAATTACATACAAAGAGGAAAGCACCTTCATTAGTTGGATTGAAGTTTTAATTTGGCATACAAGGAGAAAAGCAGTTTTTATTGGCTTTGATGAAATTATGATATTCTTATTCGTTTGTTACTTTTGGGAGATTGGGTTTTTTGATTGAAAGTACTTGTTTAATTTGATGAAATCTCATAATAGCGATTTGATATTCCTATTAGAAATGTAGCAAATTAATTAAGATATACTCATACAAATCATTATTTGAACAATAAACTAGTGTTTTCATGCTCAGCAGTTAGCAGCCCCTAAATAGGCAATAGCCATTCATTAGAGTATTCGAAAGGTAACAAATTATACAATTTACAAGCATATGTATACCAATTTACATGACACATATCTAAGCGGAACTCAATAATTCATCAGAGTTTCTGAACTTGAGCAAAGAAATAATCATATGATTTGAAGAAGCAAGTTCTGGTTCAATCCCTTCTTAAGCAGCCTCTTGACTTACCACAAAACTACCAGGATTGATGGTTATGCTCTTTGTGCAATTATCAGTTTTATAAATACCAACAAGCCTGTCAGCTAACTCAAACATGTTGTTTCGAAGGCTGCACAAAACAAAACAAAGAAAATTATTCTCAAGATCACAGCAAACAATGTATAGCTTCAGAAATTACAGGGTATCCACCTTATAATTACAAATTGTGCATTTTTGGTTCGATCCTTTACGTAATGCCCCACGATTGATACATTCTTGAAATCTGTCCAAAAATAGAAAGGTAAACATGAAAAACAAGAATAGTGCATACCCAAAAACATAACAAGAATGATTCCAGAAAGTACCAAGTGCAGCATCAATCTCATCCATCACATAGAGTGGAGTCGGTTTATAGTGATGAAGCGCAAAAACAAGCGCCAAAGAGCTGAGAGTCTGGGTCAGAAATATAGCCACGGTTGAGATTTGAGACCCACATTTCAGAATATAGACAGCAATAACAGAAACGAAGATCTTGAAGATGAATTGATTACCTTTTCACCACCTGAAAGATTTGCAATATTTTTCCAGCTCTTTTTCGGTGGTCTCACACTGAAAACAACTCCTTCAGAGAAAGGATCCAAAGAATCCACCAATTCTAGCTCTGCATCTCCACCAAGTGTAATCATCTGCATTACCACAAGCACAAAATCAGGAACACAACAAAGTAACCTGAATATGCTGTAAAGGAGAGGAGAAAACCGGAGGTACACGATGACGACTAAACTAACATATGCCAAACATTCACAGCAGTAAACACATCATACAATAGATAAGCTTTAAAGATAAGGATAAATAGCATACACAAAAAGAGAACAGTCGAGCAATATTAAAGCTAGGGAAACAAACAAATACAATACAATACATTGTTTTTGAAAAAAGTTTAATACTCTAATATGCCTTTCACTAACAATTCTACAAGTGTAAGAAAAATGAACATATGGCAGCAAGAGAATTTAACAATCAATTACGCACCTGATACATTTCCTTCAATTTTAGAGATATGGTATTAAATCCAGCCATGAACTCGTCTAACCTGAAATTGTTTGTAAACAAGGTCAATGGGAGTACGACGCATAGATAAAGATGGAACAAACTAGGACATATCATACTAGCCTTTTCTTTCTCCATTCATCGTACTGCTTCTTTATGTCATCACGCTCTTGGGTAACTTCATTAAGTTCATCGACCCGTTCATTATATGATGCGACCTTTTTACGATATCTGAAATGTTTTAAGTATATTAGCAATCTTCTGCAGCACCACAAATCAATTTTTAAGCCAATCAAGATACGTACTCGGAGATTGAATCAAGATTGGGATTCAGTTCTCTCAGTTGTGCTTCCAGCAAAGCTACCATCTCCATGGCCCTCTTAAGGTCACAATCCAGGGTAAGACTCTCATCTGCCAAGGTTGCCTGAAGCTTTTCCTGGTCCACAGAATCTTTTGCAATTCTGAAAACATGACACCGTATATTATGATGTGTGTGTGTGTGTATATATATATATATATATATATATATATATAGGGTCAAGTTCAAGTGAGAACCAAGCTTATATAAAAATCTTGAGAACCAAACTCCTTGATAAAAATGTGTTACTTTTTTACAGAAAATGTGTTACTTTTGGACAAAATAATGTTACTTATGTTTTAAAAAAAAGATGACACCTTTTTGCCTAAAAGTAACACCTTTTTAGTAAAAAGTAACACTTTTTTGTAAGGCAGATTGGTTCTCACGGTTCTCATATAAGGATGGTTCTCACTGGAACTTCTTCCTATATATATATATATATATATATATATATATATATATATATATATATATATATATATATATATATATATATATATATATATATATATTGAAAAGTCTATAAATAAATTCAGTAGAGCATATCATACTGCTCCAAATGTTTCATGGTAGCATTTTGCAAATCATCAAGCTTTTTGTTGTATCCCCTCCCCTTTACTTCCATCTCTTTGTAAATTTTCTTCATATCTTTGAGTTTGAAATCAGCATCAACCTGTTACACCAGCTATCAATGTCACTAACTAGAAGATACTAAACAAATAAACAATAAAAAAGAATGAAAAAGAATGTGCTACCTCAATCGCTCGCATTTCATCCATCTTTCTCTTCAAGCTCTCATATTCAGATTTCGCTTTATCCAAAACTTCTTTGTGTTCATCAATTAGCTGAATTTTATTGCACATTAGTAATGAAAATCAGTAATATCGTATTCTTACTGACATGAAATCTCATTATCAACATTGACCGAGAGAAACCTGCTGTGTCTTTTTGTAATTCTCTTGCACAGCAAAAGCCTTCTGTTCTATTTCTTTGAATGTTGAATTTAGCTTCTCCTTCTCTTGTTGAAGCAATTCCTTTTCCTTCTTCGAATCCTCAATCCCTTTAAGCAACTTTTTAATCATTTTTTCACCAGTTTCTATTTGAACTTTGTGCCGGTTAATGTCTGTCCCGCATTTGTCAATATCCTGACAATACAACATAAACATCAGTGGCATTCTCTCATTTGGCATTCCATTTCAGAACATGAATTAGACATATGAGACGCTTACAGATTGAATCTTGTCAACTTTTGCCTTCTGGCTTCTTAGTCTTTCACCTCCCACATTCTCTATCTTAAGCTGAAGCTCGGATGCCTAGAAAACTCAACATGTTTTTTGAATATATTCAGAGATAAGTCAAGTGTAAACTACCAACACATTAAGAAAAATGGTTAAACAAGCTGATAGACACTACAGAACCATTGAAACTAATGTACCTTATCCTTCAATTTCTGAGAACCATGTGTAATCTGGGCAATCTCTTTCTCTTCTGTAACTATTATCTTCTGGAGCTCCGCAAGCCTAGTGACCTCTTCCTTCCTTGGTTGTGCCGCAGACTTTAGAGAGTTAAGTTGCTTCTTAAGATAATCCCTTTCTGTGTTGAGACTATCAATCTGTTGAGTAAAATGTAAGACACATCATGACATATTAACAAAAATCCTGTATCCAAAATAGATTTTATACATCTTAAACTCAGTATTCACCTCTTTTTGAGTTTTTGCTAATTCCAATTCCAACTGTTGGATGGCTTTGTCCAAAGACTGGTAACTCTGAACAGAATCAGCCATTCTTCTCCGGATTGCATTTAATTTGTCAACCAATGTCGAAAGTTCCTTTTCTGCATCAGCAACAGCTTCCCTAGAAACAGTGTCTGCACGAATAGATGTTCCCATTTTTCCCCCACGTGGTTTACCTCCACCGCCACTCATAGTCCCAGATTTTTCAAATAGAGCACCTTCCAATGTAACCACCCGTCTGAAATCTTTGTTCTGACCATATGCTATACGAGAAGCCTACAAAAGGAAAGTTAAATGTTTGCAATTTTATATTTTTATTAAATATTTGCTATTTTGCTGAATCGTACGATTCAACAATCCAAATATCCAATCCAAAGATTCAACTCTACATGCCCTCACCGATCCAAAGTAGAATCTCAATTTTGATAAACTTGTTGTATATGATAGTAAGATAATATTGCTATAGTAGTTAATCCTTTAATCTGTAGTCATCTTGGAGACTTCCACTAATCAATCTTGAGCACATGAAACATTAGTGCACAGTTGACAGAGTAATACTACAAGACTAATAATAGACTTTCCAACTGAACCAGGTCAGCTCGAGACTTTTCTAATAAAAATAATACCAACCAAACAAAAATGGTTAGGTGATCATAGAATAATGTGTCTGATGCCTAGAGTTTTGGTCAATATACGATAAGAAATTACATATTCTCAAGTGGCAAAGATCTATCATTCTTCGATTTCTGATTATCATGAACTACAGTAAAATATTTCAATAAACAGCAACT
The DNA here is from genome assembly GCA_019425755.1 of Amaranthus cruentus. Lineage (NCBI taxonomy): Eukaryota > Viridiplantae > Streptophyta > Magnoliopsida > Caryophyllales > Amaranthaceae > Amaranthus > Amaranthus cruentus. The sequence continues at coordinate 9,316,024 of CM033460.1, forward strand.
CTTGTGAGAGACAATCTTTCAAATAGACGACCTCAAAACATGAACCCCACATTCTTATTTCCTTTTTAAGTTGTATTAATTGGGCTATTTAGCCCATATATGAATTATGAAATGCGTCTCTTGGAGAGACAGTCTCTCACAACAATTTGTATTGAATAGATCATGTACACTTCTTATTTATGTGAAGTTATGAGTGATGTTTGTAATCAAGAGTCATGCTAAAATCTCTTTGTTGTATAGTTAATTTAAAACCTATTAGTTCAAAACGTAGAGTATTAGGATTTATTCCTTGTTGTACGGTGAACAGAATAATGCAGAACATTTCCATCTAAAGTGCAATCAAAGTTTTAAAAAACGTGTCTCCAACATAGGTTCTAGAAAATTCATCTCGCCTAGTCTAAGCTCTGCTAGATATGAAAGGTGCATTCTTTTACACACCTTTTTTGCGCTTTTTTACGTCTTGCGATTTTGATTTTTATAAGGGACAAATTTTTTTAATGTGATAGAACAATTAGACAAAAGAATTGTCCTATTTGAAGAGAGAAAACAAAAGAAAAAGGATTTTCACTTGTTTTTGAAGAGAGATGAAGCAAAGAAAAAAAATTAAGGATTTGCATGGAGTCCCTAAAAGAAAGCAAAATTTTATCCTAGTGCCTTTAAACCACCAGGTAGCATTCTATTTGTTTTGTTTTGGTTTTTCTCTTCAATCTTGTTCTCTCTTGTTGATATTTTTTTATATTTCAAGATTCTTTATCATCATTTTCTTATCTTCCTTTGCCTTCGATTCTTTGTCTTCTGTTTTCCAGTATTTACTTTCAATATGTCCTTTCTTCGATCGTCTTTCTACTTCAAACTACTGACTTTTTCTTTTAATTTTCCACTATCAATGTTTTGAAGCAAAAGTAGGTGTATAGAAAGAGATGCATAAAGAACAAGCAACAAATCTTGTAGTACCTGCTCAAGGTCCTTCGCCACGACAGTATTCCTCATTAACTCGTAGAATGCGAGTTTTAATCTGTTATCTTCGACTTTAATCAAGTCAAAAAGCCTAGGAACCCCTTCTGGAGGAACTACTTTTCTCTTTAACTGATCACTATGTCTCTCTTGTTTTTCCTGCATTTAGACAGAGCAAAATTCTGAGTTCGACTGAAATGCTATATATAAGTGTCAACTATTCTGCACAAGACATGGACAGCTATATTTAAACAGTGCTGCTTGTAGAAACTGAATGGCATATCACTAACCCATAATTGACCAAAGAGAAATAAAAGAAGAAACAGGGAAGTTATCCTATTCTATAGAGCTGATAATATCAGCGCCATTACAGTTAGGTCTTCTCTGTACAATATCCAATTCATTCACAACTCAACAGTTAGTTCTGTGGACAGACAACCACCTGAAGCAATAGGTCATACACCTCTGATCTGAGACGACAAAATCATGAAGAACTTCTCCTCAAAAATCTAGAAGATAGGCCCAACTAGATATCTGCATATCTGTTGTTATAATTTCCTGAAAGTGCAGGCTAATCACTAATGTCAAGTCGCCTCAGCATATCAGATTGACAAATATTGCTTAAATACGGCGTCGGACAGCAATAACTCAAACCAGTGCACATAAAAACTCAGCTTCATAAACACCAGATTCTTTTCCTTGATAGCACCACATTATAGGTCTATACTCTTAACTTCATGTAATGGATTTTAAAAAAATAAGTCCGAAAATGACAGTGTATCAATTAACTGTACCAAGCTGCAACATTTCAAGTAGAACACTGCTGTTTCAGGCATTCAAATCCAAACTGGGGCGACATCTATGCAAGATCACAACTCTAATCAATCAGATACCTATAATTGACATCCCGTAGCAACATTTTTCATACCTGCTCATCAGGAATGACCACGGATAAAACAAATATACGATTAATAGAACATATTCAAACACAGTGCAAAACATCAACAGCATCACCACATCGCAAACAATATAGGTCTTGACAGCCACAAAACCATCTGCATTGATCACGAAAGTGGCGTTGCGACCATTACTGCAACCAAATAAGCATTCAACATTTTTTACTATGCTTGTAACATCTTAATGACATTCACAAGCAATAACTTTTTAGACATGATCACGATATATAAATATATACAAATACCAAGCCTTTACCATAAAGTAAAAATAAACAGATTTTACTAGTTTCCTTGTAGAAACCTCAAAACACATTTTAAATGATTTACATAGTCCATGATTTAAGAAATAAACATCAATGAGGATGTTTTTGAGCTAGTAATCTTTGGTTTTTATATGGTCTAAAGAGCTCAATTTCTTAGTTATTCAAAAAAATAAATAAATAAATAACAGATTAGAGTTATACCAGTATCATGAAAGTTGCAACACCAAGGTTTTTGGCACGTAGCAAGTCTACACATTGTTGTGCTGCTTCAGCGGTCTCAACAAGAATATAATCAAGTCCAGGGCATGCTGTTGATATCGCAACATCATATTTACCTGCATAAGTGATGATAAAGCAGCATTAGATAGAGAAAAATGTTACACTATTTACAGCATACAAGAAATGAACAGCAAAAGTTATGTACTTGTTGGCACACTAAAGCTGGTGTTATGGTGAAAAAAACAAAAACACTTCTCCATTTATGTCTATGAATTAGAGAACCACTACAGTAAACAAGCCCATATGGAGGTAACGATGCACATTTATCCCAAAAAATGAGAGATCGTATGGGGGTAAAAGTTGTACATTCATCCAAGGGATTGAAGGAAAGCCTAGCAACTACTCCTTCCATGCCGATGAACTTCAGGAAGTATTTGGAATAACCAAAATGGAAATTGTAACAAAACACCAGATGAATATTTCCAAAACTTTTGCTTATATAGACTCACCATCAATAGCACCCAAATCGCCCATTCGCCCATGAATTCCCTTGATTTGATTTGTTTCCTTGGCCCGTAAAATCTCTTTAAGAACAGATCCTTGGTTCCTCTCAGATTCCATAACAGATACGAGCTCAGCAACCTTTTGCCTTGCAACTTGTTCAAGAGGCACAAGAGATTCTTGTTCAGTAATGCATTCCTGTCCAATCACAGGAAGTCAATTCTTTTACTGAATATCTTGTACCATTACGTGTAAGGTATGACAATAAATCAAGCATATCTGAAAAACCTAAAAAAATTGGTGCTTACTTGCTCCACTTGGCGGGCGTTAGCAGCCTCTAACTTTTTTTTATGCAAATCGCTTTGAATGTTCGTGATGTCAGTACTTTTTGATCTTATCTTTTCACTCATGTCTTCCAGTTGCTTTTGTGCATACTCAAAAGCTTTACGTGCGCCTTCATGCTGAAGAGGTGGACAATAAAGTTTCAACCCATAAAGATAGAAGGCATGTACATGAACTCGTTACACACAGTAAAATAGGAAACTAAACAGAATTTTAGTCCTAACTTGTAAAAGACTCGAAAGTTTAAACACATAACTCCATTAGAGTCAATTGTTTGTGACATAAAAAATCAATTTCTCAAGAGATGATTCCATCGCCATTTCCAAAGAAACAAACTATGTAGAGATGATGTAAATAAACAATATTGCAATAAAAGTGTTCTTTAATGCACAAAGAGCCCTAACATGATAGTAGTCTCGGAGCCTAAGCGAAAGACAAGGCTTTGAATATCACCATTGCTAATTAATTTTCATATTGATCATATTCTACCAATAGGTCCAATACAACGTATAAATATAAGCTACACAATTATAAGACTTCCACAATCACGTGTCACAATTACATACCATATAAACACAGTTGGATGCATATAAATATTGTACTAAGATTATTCAGAACTTTAGTAACTCTTTTTGATAGGGCTTTGGGAACTTATTAAAACACGATTGTTTGGCACCTTAAGTAATGTTCAATAAAACTTAATTGCTCACAGCCATTAAGAAACAGCATCAACACACAAATTCACATTACAATTTAAGAGGAAAACGCGCTATCTAATACTTTATTACATATTAAGTGAAGTCATAACATGTTTCTAGCATTACCTTTTCACTTAAAAGTTTTTGCTCTGTAGATGCAACTTCAAGTTTTCCCTTATGATCCATGAGTTGGCTCTCCCAAGGTTCCAACTCAGCACGAACATTGGCCAAGTCAGAACGGTATATCTCAGTTTCACCTACATTAATTCAAGATTCACTTAAAACTTACAAGTTCAAAAACCAAAAAGTTAGAAAAATAAAGATAGTATAAAAACCACTTAAAAAGACAAAAGCAAAGTTCAAGTTCATCCAAAAAAAGTCCACAAACAAATGCTAATACATTTTGTAATATTTTAGTAAAGGTGTATTTTGATACTCCCTCCGATTCAAACCATTAGTCCCATTTATTTTTTGTCACTATTCACTTATCACTCTTAATTTGTATTTTATTCTTAATCTATAAGTTAAAACATAGTAATGTGGGATCTTGTTTGATTCGTTTCACTACAAGGATTATAAATATCAACTTTTTATGTTTTTAATTAGGAACAATTAGAGATATTAAGGGTCAAACTATTGCCTCGGCAAGTTTGAAAAATTAAATGGGACGAATGGGTTGAATAGGAGGTAGTACTAGTTAGTTAATCTTAGCGAAGGGAAAACTAGTATATATAAGAATGGAGAAGTAGAGAAACGAGGTTGGAGAATATGATATTAAGGTCCAGTTGAGTGCAGTTGCAGTTGATTCTCCTCTGTGGTAGGTTCAGGTTGCTGCTTAGATCTCATGCCAGGGTAGCATTCCGTCTGAGGCTGCCTATTTTGTGGAGTGTGCAGAGAGGTGTTATCCGTACATGTCCAATTCCTTCATAGATTAGTAGTGTGGTTCTGTGATTAGTAGTGTGGTTCCGCGAAGTGTTCTCTGGTGCTGCTGCTGTTCATGTTCAGTTTTGTTGGTCTGTGTCACCTGTCTGTATTGGTTTTGTTGGTTTGTTTTGTTCGTTCTCCTAAGCATATGTAGAGTGGGCTATTGCAACCCTTCATAGAAAGTGGGTAATAGTTCCATACAATGTTCCAGTTTTAGTATTTTCATAGAGCCTTTGTGTTATTGGCTCTCTTCTTGGGATGTTACCTTGTACTTTCTGGCCTTTTTTAAAATAAAAATAAACTTTCAAAAGAAGTAGAAAAACGAGTTGAGAATATTTAAACACAGATTTAGTGAGTTATGCTCATTCTTGAGAGACTGCAAGCCTCCCAAATGCTTGTTTTACTATATTTCACTGTAACACTTTGAATGACAATCAAAACACAATACATTTTCCCATTCTGCATCTTATTCTTTGTATTCTTCAATTGTTTACTATCATGACAAAACAATTTCAGCACATAATCAAGTCTATTAGACATTCATCAAAGTTGACAACGAGAAGGTAATGTGTCTATTAGATGGTCGGATCATGTTGATATGAACTTTTTGGTCGAAACTTATTGGCACTTACCTAGACTATTTTTTGTCTTTTTTTTATTAAAAAAATTAAAATAAAACGAAACGAACTTATTTCCCTGAAATATGTTGCTACTTGCTATGAAGCAAAGATAACTCATCCATATATTTTAAAGAGTAAGGATTAAGGAACTGGAATCAACATGAGAAAAATTAATATATAACATTAATAAAACATTCAAGCAGCTGAAATTGATAAACCACAACAAGTTTCAATAGATTGAAAAGCCACCTCTAGATTTTTCCTTTATTTCTTCTAAAACTTTCTCCTCTTCCACTAAACGCTTCTGCAACACAGGAATATCACCCTCCAATTTTGGAATTGATTGTGTGGCATTTTCACACTCCTTTGTGAAGTCATTGATCTTTGATGAGTCCTATTTTTACACCACTTATTAGAAGCAAGCAAAGGCTAGTATGTTTTGTCAATAATTTCAGTCTTACCTTCTCAATTTTATCTTCAAGCTTCTTGATCTTTTGTTTCATGTGCTTAAAGTCTTCACGATATTTAACATCTTGCCTCTCAAACTCCTTAAACTCCTCTTTACAAGCTCTAAGGTCATTTTCAAGTTCCTGGATTTTCAAACATGTAAAACGCACAATTAATGAAGCACACAAGAGTTGCTTAATTTATACTCAATTTTAAATCTACAAGTGCAGGGGTTTTGCAGTAGCAGAGTTCAGAATTAAATACAGACCTCTTGTCGCTTGAGATTCTTATTGTGTGAACTTTCAAGATCCTTCAAGGTAGTTCTATTTCCCTGAATCTCTTCTCTAAAGAAGCAAAGAAAACAACCTTAGCAATCAAAACACTAGTTATAATTAAAGTTTACTAAAAAGATAACCCGGATCACCTTTTAGACTTCATACTTTCTTCCAAACTTAATAAGTTGTTTTGTAGTTCATCCATTTTTGCATTGTTCTCTTCAGCAGCCAGTTTTGTAGCTTTCTCTTGCCATTTCAGCAGTGATAGTTCCTTCAGCATATAAGCCTCTGCTTCATTCTTCACATCCTGTTAGTCAGCAAAATGCAGATCCATTGAAAAACCGTTTTTTTTTTTTTTTCCTCTGCTAGTTTATTATGAATCTTAGAAATGTATATACCTCTAAGCTATCCCTTTCTTTCTCTGCCAACTTAACCATCTGCACAACTCCTGACCTCTTCTCATTTAAAGTTTCTAACCTATAAAAGGGGAAAAAAATAACTTGGTCTGTAAAAATGGAGGGCAGCATCATGCAAAAGCAGTTTAAAACTAAGATTACTATATAACCATACAGCAATAAATTGGTGCGACATCTTTGAAAATAATACGGGCAATTGCAAAGATCTATTGAGTTCCTTCATGTAGGTAACAACAATGACAGTCTCAATCACATTGTTTTCCTTATGTAATTGTTACAGAAAACCTGAAATATAAGTTACGTACATGAAAATATAGAGAAATTAAGGTATTAAAATAAGTGTTGGGAGGTGGGATCTAAGCCAAAGACTTTATAATCAAACAAAACAATTGAGTATTGATGTGTGTTAATTAGATTACCGTGGGCGAAATCTCAAACTAATTTGAGCACCACTCATGAATAAGAAAGTGCACTACTTTTCACTAAACCCTAAGTGTGTGCAACTCGAGTACTCCACTCAATAAACACTTCTCATAATGGTTGAAGTGACAAACTAAGGTATATATAAATTTCATGAATTGAACAGGCTTGTAATCCAAAATAGCGACAGAGGAATGTGTGCTTGAACAAGTAACAGAAGTGTTTGTCCGTGCACTAAGACACAAGCCAAGTAGAAGCTAGACTAGAGAACTGAGCTTCTACTTTCCTAAACAAGAAGCCATCTCGTCCGAGCAGACGACAAGGCCGAAGGCAGTGAGATGCTTGATTAATTTAGAGCTTGCTTGTGCATACTGCTGGTCCAGGGGTTCGAGCAAAATGGCAGACCGAAGGGAGAAGTTTGGCTTGTCCAAGTTTCCCTTATGCTCATCTGACCTTCATCTTAAAACACCCCAACATACATGCGTATATACCAGAAATTTCCAGGTGACAAGCCATTAACAGCACAACTCCAATGCACCTACTTCCATTTCCATACATCAACATAAGTTCACATCAACTAAAATATGGAAGGAGATTTATTGAGTCACAACACAGAATGAGATTGTCACAAAGATTACAAACACTATCAATACGCAGAATAAAATTACGATGTTGCAACAGCAATGGCTGAATAGAAAAACTCACTGCTTAAAAGCTTCCTCAATCTTCTCCACATATTTGTTAGTCCCTATTATATCCTCAAGGTATTCAAGAAAACCTTCATCATGAGTTCCTTGCGCTTTGGGCTTCATTAAAGAAATTTGTTCGACCTCTCCCTAATTAAAAAACCCAACAAAAGCCATCCGACATGAGTAATTTTGCCATTCAAATACACATAAATAAATAAAAATACAAAAGATGTATCCATTTGACAACATATAATCAACCTGAAGGATCAAAAAACGATTATTATCCAAATCCACTCCTTTGGCCTTCAATTTTGAGGTAACTTCAGTGAAGTTACTAGCTTTATTGTTAATGTAATACTTGGAAGAGTTGTCGCGAAATGCAACCCTGGTAATAATAAACTCACTGCCGGGAACAACTTCATATTCTCCATCATCCTACACGGCACAAAAGTAAAAATACTACCTTTCAGTTATTAAAGAATATGATTAGACAAAATTAACAAAATTTTATTATATAACATATCATGTAGCTAATGGTTGTAGCATCATGATATGTTATACTCTCGATCACAGGAAAAGTTGCAATTACCAGATCAATAATCTCTTGAAAATGGACTGATACACCAGCACTGTCTAAATTTTGATGATTCGTGGAGTTATGAATGAGCTCGGAAACTTTATTGAGTCTCATCTGCAAATCCAGCATTCAGTCAACTCCTTAAACTAGTATATAGGGTAAAACTAGATTTTTTGACAAAAACACAACTTAATATTAGCTTAGATTTTGGTTAATAAATTTATTAGAAATTAAGAAATCATGACTAAAAAAATTTGCATAAAATTAAAAATTTTGAATAAATTACCTGTTTTGCTCTCTTTCCGAACACAAAGAGCATAGCATCAATAACATTACTCTTGCCACTTCCATTTGGACCTACAACAGCAGAAAAACTCTGCGAAAACAGCAAATTTTGAACTAACTGAAGATTAATTTTAAAAATTGGACCCAATTAAATCAGAAAAACCCTGACCTTGTGAAAAGGACCAACACGTTGTTCACCAGCATAAGATTTGAAATTTCTCATCACCATTTCCTTAATAAAGAGTCTGGGAGTTCCAAAACCTTTGTTAGTTGACTCTGTGGTTGTCGAATCACCATCTGATGCCATCTCTTTCCCCATTTTCAGCAAGTAAAGTTTGCTCGGTTTCACGAAACCCTAATTTTCAGCGACAAATGAGAAATTTGAAGCAAAGAGAAGCGATTTGGCGAGTCACGAGATGCAACTCGGTTACTTCACTACCGCTCCCCCTTTCTCTCTCTCTCTAACTATATTCAAATCAAAAGTGAGCAAATAAACGGTAATCAGTAAAGTTCCGGAAAAGAATTGGAAAAAAGGGAAAGAAGTTTGAAAAAGGCAGAGAACGATTTAGCGGGAAATTAAAACCGAATGTTTTGAACTTTTGGGTTAGAACTTAGAAAGGTTAGATGGGCTCCAATTTCTCAAATTGGGGCCGGGCTAAAGATGCAAATTGCGAAATTTTGAAATACCCAAATTCTTATTTGACACCGTCTTTACAAGAGATGGAAAATTTGAAATGAATAAAATTATTTATCAAAAAAAGCATACAATAAGATCATAATCAAACTTAATCCAAAACTAAGCGTGTAAATCTCAAATCTGAGATTTGGAATGTTTGCACTTAGTAAATGCGAACATGTTGAAAAACTGAAACAGGTTGTTCGCACTTATTAAGTGCGAACAGGCCTGTTGACTGTTTTGACTTGATCGCACTTAGTAACTGCGAACAGCTTCTTATCTTAAAATCAGCATGTTCACCTTGTTTGACATGTTCGCAGTTATTAAATGCAAATAGCAACTTGATTTTTTTTTTTACCAGCTTGTTTTTGTTCGCACTTAATAATTGCAAACTGACCTGAACCTGTGCATTGGGGTATTAGGTGCTTATATTTGGAATAAGTTTGATTATGATCTTATTGTATACTTTTTTTCATAAATAATCTTATTCATTTCAAATTTTCACAAGAGATGCGTCTCAAATGGGCCAACCCTTTATTCCTTAGAAAAAAAAAACTTTTAAAAAAATACGTGCAGTGTAATCCTATTTGGAGTTGGTATTTTAACCTATTGAAGTTGTTATTATAGCCTGAGTTGGTAGTATAACCTATTAAAGTTGGTATCTCCTAATAGGTATAATACCAACTTTAATTAGTTATAACACCAATTCCAAATACCAACTTTAATAATATACATGTTATAACACCAATTCCAAATACCAACTTTAATAATATATATATATATATATATATATAATATATATATGTATATATATATATATATATATATATATATATATATATATATATATATATATATATATATATATATATATATATATTAAATGATAAAAATGTAGTGTGAGAATCTAGAGAGAGAGGCTCTCCTAGGGTTAGGTTTTCCTCCCCTTTGAGGGCCTCTTGGGGTTTTGGCTGTCGGCGGCTGGGTTTTCTGGGTCAGTATGGGTGGTCTGTCTTCTCTGGGTGGTTGTCTGCTCGTCAATTTTGGGTTAGTCTGGTTTTTCTGTCCTGGTTTCGATTTGTTTTCTTGCGTTTTTCTTTTTGGGCTGCGATCTTCTTTGCTGGTTTGTTTCATTTGCTGGTTTCGTTTGGTCCTTCTGGGTTCCCTTCTTTGCTGGTTTGGTTTTCCTTTGCATTTTTCTGGGTTTTTAGTTTTCAGATTCTGCTTCTTCTCTTTGTGTCATCTTTTTCGGGTTTCGTTTTTAGGGGTTTTGTCTTGATGATGGTGGTCATGGTGTTTATGGGTGATAGGCTTAGGGTTTATGGCAGCGGGCCTGTGGTGTCTAGATCTGGTCTTTTTGTTGTTTTTGGGCAATTCGACTTCTCTGGTTTTTCTATTACCTGGTGTTTCTTGTTGCTGGTGTTTGGAGTTGGGGTTTCTGGTATTGGGGTTGTGGGTGTTCGGCGTTTTTGGTTCTTATCGATGGTGCTTTGGTGAGGGCGTCTTTGGTCAGGTTCTGGTTTCTCTATGGGGTTTTCCTGCGGGTAGGCTCCATTTGGTGTGTTCTGGGTGGTACCCCTTCGTCTTCTTCTAGCTTTTCTTGACGGTCTTTTGGTCTGGTGGGCATTGTTTTTGCTAGTTGGGTTGTCGGAGGAGTTTTTTTATCTCTGTTTTGGTGTTCTTTTGGACGGTGGTGAACAGGCATGGGTGCGGGGTTCTGGTGAGTTTCTTTCATGATCTTCTGGTGTTGTTGGGCTTTCTGGGGGTCTGGTCTGGGCGATAGGATGAAGTGGGGAGCGCTCTTCCTTTTAAGGATGCTGGGGCTACGTGGATGATGGGTCTGTGGATGTTTCTTGTCGTTATTTGGTTGGTGAACAGGTTTTATAATGGTGATGGTTTTGTTTTTGATTATGGAGTTTTAGTTGGAGCAGCTGAGGATTGGAGGGTTACGAAGGGATAACTTCATATGGAGTTTTTGCTTCATGGTGTTGTGGGGATTGACAATAGGTAGCCGGTGTCTTGGGGAAGTATGACAGATATGGGCGGCTTCAATGGGCTGTTTCGTGAACACAGAGCTACGAGGTTCAGTGGTGTTGCAAATGGACTGGGTTTTTTGGATCCAATGAGTCGTTGGATATGGTGTTTCTCCTGGTGTGTTACCCGTACAATTGTTGTTTCGTAGCTCGTGATTGGCGTGGGTCTTTGGCCTCTGTGGGGTGGTGGTCTTCCGATGGCCGGGTTCTGGGTTGATAGGAGCAGCTTCCAGTAAACTTGGAATGTTCGAAGTCTCTTGGAGTTTTCTCTTGGCGTTTGTATTGGTGAAACGATGCTGATGCTCGTGGTGAAGTGCGTTGTTGGCGGACCTCGATGGGCTGCGTGGTGTCTACAAGTCGGATGCTCTATTGTTTCATGGACGGGTTCGATCTGGTGATGTTTTCAATTTTGCTTAGTTGATGTATTAGGTGTGTATGGAATCTTATTGCTTTGATCTGGTGTGTAAGGTGCGACTTTATTTGGTGGTAGCTGTGGAGATGTCTTATCTGTATTTTAATCTGGTGTGTAAGGTGTAGAATTCTTAGGATCGCAAACAAACTTTTTGGTGAAGCATAGTCCACTCCTATGCTGTTTTTGAGTGGCCTGATTCTTGGTCCTCCTCTTCCAATGGCTTTTTTCCCTGCGGGGTTTTTTTATGCCGGCGGTTTTGGGGTCCCAAGTCTCAGTGTTGGTGTTTTTACCTTTATTGCTATATATTTCCAAATTTTCAAAAAAAAAATACCAACTTTAATAGGTTATAATACTAACTTTAATAGGTTATAATACCAACTTCAATAGGTTATCACCAACTCGAAATAGGCTCAACTGCGCGTGTTTGTTTTTAGATATTTTTTTTTTAATTATTAAGAATGTGGGCTGGGCTCTTTTGAGAGGCGTCTATACTATAGATGGTCTCTCAAGAGAAGGTCTCTTTGAAATAAGCAAGATTATTTTTCAAAAAAAAGCACCAAATAAGATCAAAAACAACTGTATTCTAAATATAAGCGTCCAATTCTCAAACCCGAGGAACGAGACTGTTCGCACTTACTAACTGCGAACAATATTATTTTTTTAAAATAGTCAAAGAAGTTGTTCGCACTTAATAACTGCAAACAGGTAATGTTGACTTTTTTTACCTTGCTGTTGCTTCCTTCTTCTCCATTTTCCCCAAAGTCAACAAAAGTTAAAGAGTTGTTCGCAGTTACTAAGCGCGAACATCATGTTAACCTTGTTAGAGTTGTTCGCACTTTGTAAGTGGGAACAACTTGATTGACTTTTTTTGTCCACTTTGCTTCTTTTCGCAATAACTAAGTGCGAATAGCACCGAACCTGTTCTCTGGGTCTTTGACACTTACTTTTGGAAATAAGTTGAAATTAATTTTATTCTGTGCTTTTTTTTGATGAATTGTCTTATTCATTTCACAAATTGCAATGTAACATACAAAAATATTTTATCTGAATTATATGATTAACAACTAACAAAGAATTTTGACTTTTTACTAGTTTTTTTTTCTTCGTTGATAGTAACAACGATCAAATAACTGACCTCAACTTTGGCATGAAAATGTTTATTTTGGAAATTTTTTTTAAAAATAAGTTAATTTTTTCAAATTTTCCATTTTCGACGTAACTATCCCAAATTCAATCTCTTCTTCTTCCAATTAGGGGTGCACACGGTCCGGTTTGGTCTGATCTGCCACTAAAATCAGACCAAATCAAAAATTCTGGTCTGAAAATTTTCTAGACCGGACCGGACCATTTAAAATGTCAGACCGGACCGGACTAAACCGTTCTACAATGGTTTGGTCTAGTCTGGTTTACGGTTTTTATTTTTATATTAAATATTTCGCACTTACAAACACTAAATAAATATAATTTGTAATTAGTTGATTGCATCAACATTATTCAAGTATATATTACTATATAAAAATAATAACATCTCAAAATATCTAGGTGGAAACCCTTTTTTGTAAAAAAAATTATGGTTTTTGGTCAAAGTACGGTTTACGGTCTGGTCTGGTCTGAAAAATTAAAAAACCAGACCAGACCGTAAACCATACTATTTTTGAAAAAAACCAGACCAGACCATTTAAACCGTAAACCAGACCAAATATTCAAATTACGATTTAGTCCGATTTAGTTTACGGTTTAGACTAAACTTTGTTCAGCCCTACCATTAGCACACTCCTTATTTCTGAAGGATGTGAAATAAAATAACAAGTTCTTAGTTTCCTAACTAGTAGAGAAATATCCTAATTTAATATTCTTACTTTATTGTATATGATATTTTCCTATAAAAATAATAATATCTCAAAATATCTAGGTAGAAACCCGTTTTTTATATAAAAAAAAATATGGGTTATGGTCAAAGTACGGTTTATGGTTTGGTATGGTCTGAAAAGTTAAAAAATCGGGATCAGACCGTAAATCGTAATTTTTTTGAAAAAAACCAGACCGGACCATTTAGACCGTAGACCAGACCAAATACTCAAATTCCGGTTTGGTTTACGATTTAGACTAAACTTTGTTCAGCCCTACTTCCAATAACCCAAAGTACCATGAGAGCCATCTCCTTAACCCAATAACCCCTTAATAATTCTGTAAGACTCTAATTGAAAAATGGTTATCATTGAGAAATATAATATTTTTATTATCAAAAATAGACGTGGGATTTAGTTTCTCGGGCACCTAATGCAATGTACTTAAATTTATTTAAATTTTTAGACATAAAGAGCATTTTGAAGGTTATTTTAGTAGGTCAAAGCTCGTCTTATTAGTGATGATGTAGATCAACAGGTTACACTGAACTTTGGTGATACTTTTAGTCCAGGGGTGAAACCATCTACCACTCTTACAACAGCTCTTCGCTTAGCTCTCTCAAAGACATGGTATACATCAACACAATGTAAAGAATGTCTATCTTGATGGGTATCTTCGTGAGACAGTTTAGATGAATCAACCCATGGCTTTTTATGACCCAATTTATGCTTCTTACATTAGTAAAGTCAACAATTATTTATATGATCTCAAGCAAGCTACTCGTGCATAGGGATAGGGATGAGACTTGGACCCTAAGGGTTCAAATCCGACCTACCCTAATTTAAGGGTCTAAATCGATCAACCTATTTTTTGACTTTATGGGTACTGATCGAATTTGGGTCCATTACCTTAGAGTCGGGGTCCAAATCCACAAGTTTGAAACTTAGATTCGAACCAAATCCAACCCATGGACCCATTTACAATTTTTTCTCAAAATTATGTATTAGCTTATATGTGTATTTAATTAAAAATCAATTAAAGTGGTGACACAGTGAAAATGTGGCGTCATTTGAAAAGTAGAAAAAGACACAACAAAATTAATACTCTTTGTTTTCTTTTATTTGCTCACTAAGAGCTTTCTTCTTTTGAAAATGAAAAGGTAAAGGAGCTAAAGAACACTCTCAGTATCCCGCATAAGGCAGGATTCGAGTGGGGGTTTTTATTTTTTCTGAAAGATGTGGATAAATCATACCCGTTTCCCCAAGGAGGGAGTAAAAATTTAAATAATGTTTTTTAAAAATAAAGTATTAAAGAAAAATATATTCAAGTATGATTTTGTTAGATTGATTTTAATGCATAATTTTTTGGGAAGTTATTTAAAAATAATTTCAACCATGACTCATCTGCTCAATATTATCCATATTATTGATTAACTCAAAAGAATCCATACTATTAGGGTAGTAGCATAAAACCCGTGCAATGCACAGAGTTGTTACTATAAAAATCATGGTAGTCAAAGGTAATAGCTTACTCCCGTATATATATATATATATATATATATATATATATATATATATATATATATATATATATATATGTATATATATGAAAGGAAAGGATAAACCTCACTCAAGGATCACTAATATGAAGTTTAAGTGAGTATTTGTGTTGTGTCAAAGTTTAGGAAAAAAATAATGCAAGTAGTAATGAATGGCAAAAATAAACAAATAAATAAGACAAGATTTCTAAGGTGGTTCACCAATTGGCTACATCCACCATCTATCCTAGGATATAATTTAATATGTGTTCAAAGGAGAAATACAAGACTTGAAGGAATTACAAATGGAGGTTATGTGTAATGGAAGAGAGGAGCTAATGGGGGAGAAAAGCAAAGGGTAATAACTCTAAGTAAATGAGACTATTGGGGCACTTAATAATGTCCTAAGGCTTGGGTATTGAAATAGCCCTCATTTTAGCGGCTTAATTAATTGTAATTAAATTAGTGAATTTGGGATTATTAAATTTTGATTGTGTTATTTTATTGGGATTAAATATAATTGAATATTATCTTTGGGTATCAGTTGTATTTATTTGGGAATAAAATAAATTGCACGACGAATATACGGGTATTTTTATACACCTCAAGTTTTTTGAATGGGTAAGTGATGCCCCCTCAATCCATACTCACCCAACACTCTACCCCTTTCCTCCTTCTTATACATGGAATACATTTCCATCATTTCTACAAACAAAAAATCTGAATTCCTACCTTCTTCAAGTGTATAAGTAAGTCCAAAATCAGAAATTTTTTTCTCCAAGTGAATAAGTAAAGCAAAATCCTAAAGTTCATCTTATCCCAAGTGAGCAAGAAACTAAAAATCTATATTCCACCATTTTCTCTCATAATTTCAGAAAATATGAAGAGATTATTAGTATCTCCTTACTATAGATAATCCTTATTCTCATAAAAAGCTTCTTGAAGTTCAATTTCAATCTATACAAAATTTATATGGGGTATGGAGCTTAATTGAAGTTGACCTTGCATTGTATTTGATGTTAGAGCTTGTTTGAGAGAAGAGTTGTGATCAAATGTTTGATTTGATGATGATTTGAGGATCTAGAGTTCATGTGTGGGGTGTTGGAGCTGTCCAAGGTTGATGGTTGGTCATCCATGGTGTTTGAACTACATGCATGAAGCTTTCTTATGTTAACAATGGTGTTTTCATGGTTTCACAAGCTTTTCATGGTGAATTATCCATTTAGTGGTAAGACACAATTCAATGATTCTTTTAAAGTGTTTAAAAGTTATTTTACAACTTGATTTTAAGTAAATTAAGTTTGTTCATCTAAGCTTTTAATTTGAATTGATTTTGTTGTAACTTTACATTTGAGCATTTCATGTTATTTTGAAGTTATGTGATTTTCAAATTTTAGTTTAAGTGGATTAAGGTGGCATTTGTTGGGTTTGATTGTTGTTATAGGTTGGATTATAAGTGTTTGTGGTGTTGAAATTGCATATTTGGATCTGTTGCGTTGAGTTTCTGGGTTGTGCTCGAACAAGCACATGAAATGCTCGAACGAGCACTTTATACTATTGAAGTCAGTAAGCTAGACAGTAGGTTCTGGAAGTTTTTGCTCGAACGAGCACATATAATGCTCGAACGAGCACATATAGTGCTCGAACGAGCACCTTATGCTGCTGAAGTCAGTAGCTGGCAGCTTTTTACCTTGTTTTGTAAATGCGATATCTTCTTCGTCCGGAATCGGATATAGGCATATTTACAGTCGTTACGACCGTACGGAAGTCTAGTTTATCACTCAATTGAAATGACTTAAAAATACTATGTAGAATTTCAATTATAGACCTTTTAGTGAGCATGTGTCTTCATGAAAGTGGTTAAAAGAGCTCAATGTTATTACTAAGCTTGGGTATTGCTTGGGTGAATTTGTGAACCTTAGAGTTGACTTGGGATTGATCTTTAAACTTATAATAGGTGTGATCAGTTTAGTGAAGTAACGAATTCTTGAGTTTGGGTTTTACAGATTAGTCTTGTTGAATTGTGGTTTCTTAATTGGTTACTTGATATTATTTGGGTATGATGTAAGTTGGGTATTTTCGGATTTGTATGTAAATATTGGTTAAACTCCTTGATGGGTGAGGATGAGTCGTTTAGCATTCTAACGAATTATTGATTGCTTTGCTCATGTATTAATATTATTAATATTGTAAAATGATTTTAAAGTAAACATATACATGTCATCGAAATCGTATTTAATAAAATAAAGCATGTTTTACTTAAAGTTTTGTATAAAGTATATTACATTATAAATGTTTTCGTTTTGGGAATTCGACAACGGATACTTTGTATCCGGTTTTGTGTGAAAACCCTAGAGCTTGATTCCAGGTACCTTTTAAGATCGGCCTCGAGCCCCCGATCCCGTTTAGTTCTTGCAAGAGCCGTTTAGGTGATGACGATCACCCGTTTACCAGAATGTTAGATCAAGCCTACTTCTGGCGGTCACTAAATATTCCCTGTTTTCGTATTATTTTTGTATTATGTTTTAAAATACTGTCTTAAGTATTGTTTTGATGGTTGACAAACATTGTGTCTTTTGTGAGGAATTTACTCAAAATGTTAGCTTTGAACTTACGTAGTTTATAGCCGTATTTGGTTTATTAAAGAATGTGTTCTTTAACGTTAAATATTACATTGTGATGTAATATAGTTTTTATTTGTCGCCAAACAAAAGTTGATTGAAAGAATTTGATTTACAAAAAAAAAAAAAAGGATTTACCTATATAAGCAAAGCATTAGAATATTTACTTTCAAATGATTTCTTATTTAAATGTTGCATTGTTTGTTAGATTACTCAACAATTCAATTGTTGACTGTCCTTGATGGGGCCTATCCCTTACGGGGGGTAGATCCATTTTCAGGTTAGCTCTGCTGTGGAGACGATGCCTATAAGTATTATGTGTTACGTGCGTGGCAAGGATTTCCATTTTATCATCACTCCCTTTTGACTTTTGGTTATGTAAACATTTTCTTATTTTGGTATTGTAAATTAAGACTTTAAAGTTTTAGATATATTTTATATATAATAAAATTTAAGTTAAGTTTGTAAAAAGTTTTCGTTAACTCTGATATTGGTTTGCTATGATCATCGGATTATAGGTCAGATTCAGTCCAAACATCTGTAAGTCTTCCGCTGTGTTTAGTGGACAGTATTATTATACTGTTTCGCTAGTTTAGGCTGTTTCAGGTATTTATAGAGGAAATGTATGGGACAAAAGAGGGCAGCAACAATAAGCCAAACAGCAGTCCAGCACATCAACAAAATGAGGCAGAAACTTGGCTCGACTGGCTGCTCGCCCGAGCCAGTGGGTCGAGCGGTGCACAGCTCACGACAGCAGCTTTCTTGCCTTGTTTCTTTCTTTCTCAATGCATGCCACTTGTTCTTTGGTCCCCAAATCTTTGTCCTTGTTCTGAATACTCTCTTTGCAACCCAAGTAGTGCACCTCCAAGCCTCCACTACCATTAGTACAATGTACTATGGTACTTGCAAGATACCCAATCATAAAAGAGTACTTGTGTTCTCTTCCAATTACACTAACTAATATGATTAATTAATTTAATCATTGTTTTGATTACTTGGTAACTCAAGTCACCAATAATCCTAACAATCTCTACCTTGACTTGTGTTTACCAAGTCACAAAGATCATCTTCAAGATTCTTCCAACAACACCCAAAATATCTCTAGCTAGTCAACATACTCAACAACTAAAAAAGAAAAACAAGCATGTGCACAAAAATAAACAAAAAGCACATGCACTACAAATGCTCTCTAAGAGCTTACAACAAAAGAGTATGATTAAACACCAACCAAGTCCACACAACCTATGGACTTGTTGGAAGATATTGGGATTACATTCTTGTCATCAAGAGAAGTCTCATCATCATCAAGCTTGGTTGAGGTAGTAGCAACATGAACCGAAATAACTAAGGTTGTGCCAAGTAGCTTGTATAAGCCATCATCATCAATGGACCCTTTCAAGAACACTTTATGGCCCTTAACAACCTTCATAACTCCACCTTCACCAATGCATACAAAACCTTCTCTATCAAAGGTACTAAGGGAGATTAAGTGCCTATTCATGCTTGGAACATGGAGGACTCCGGATAATGTTCTCACAACACCATCAAACATGATGACCCTAACATCACCCATACCAACTATCGGACAACTAGCCTCATTGCCCATAGTCACATTTCTTTCTTCAACCTTTTGATAGGTTGAGAAGAAACTAAGGTTAGAAGTCATATGGCTAGAACATGCCGAATCCAAAACCCAAGAATCACCACCCTTGTACTCACTAGTGACAACAAGAGCACCAACATCATATTCTTCCTCAGCATAACTAGCCTCGGCGGAGCTAGTTCCTTTGGACTTGCAATCATCCGATTGTTTGGATTTTAACTTCCAACAATCTCTCTTAAGATGGCCTTTCTTCCTACAATAATTGCAAGTCAAGCCTCTTTTGTTCCTACTTGACTCCTTACCAAGAAATGCATCATTAGATTCAATAGAGATCTTTTGTGCAAATTGAGAATCAATAAGGTCCTTTTGTGTTAAGGCCTTTCTAACATCCTCACTACACAAAGTGTCTCTACCATATAACAAAGTCTCTCTAAAATGCTTAAAAGAAGGTGGTAGAGAACATAGTAAGAGAATGGCCAGTCTTCATCATCAAGTGAAACCTCAATATTTTGCAAATCCAAAACAATAGAGTAAAACTCATCAAGATGAGGTTTCATAGGCTTACCTTCTTGCAACCGGAGATCATACAACCTACTCTTCAAGAGTAATCGGTTGGTAACACTCTTGGCCATATAGAGTGATTCCAACTTCTCCCAAATCCCTTTTGAAGTTACCTCCTTTACAACTTCCCTCAAGACTTCATTGGAGAGGCAAAGTTGTATGGCAGATAAAGCTTTTGCATCCATCTCTTCCCACTTAGTCTCACTAAGACCAATGGGCTTCCTCTAATCACCTTCAAGTGCCTTATGAACACCATTTTGAATCAAAATAGCCTTCATCTTAACTTGCTATAAACTGAAATTTGTGTTCCTATCAAACTTCTCAATGTCTAACTTCATTGTTGACATCTTGGACTTCAAATGACCACCACTAACACCTCAAATAACCCCAAATAAACCCTTGGCTCTGATACCAATTGAAAGGAGAGGCTAAACCTCACTCAAGGATCACTTATATGAAGTTTAAGTGAGTATTTGTGTTGTGTCAAAGTTTAGGAACAAAATAATGCAAGTAGTAATGAATGGCAAAAATAAACAAATAAACAAGACAAGATTTCTAAGGTGGTTCACCAATTGACTACATCCACCATCTAGCCTAGGATATAATTTAATATGTGTTCAAAGGAGAAATATAAGACTTGAAGGAATTACAAATGGAGGTTATGTGTAATGGAAGAGAGGAGCTAATGGGGGAGAAAAGCAAAGGGTAATAGCTCTAAGTAAATGAGACTATTAGGGCACTTAATAGTGTCCTAAGGCTTGGGTATTTATAGAGGAAATGTATGGGACAAAAGAGGGCAGCAACAATAAGCCAAACAGCAGTCCAGCACATCAACAAAATGAGGCGAGCCAGTGGGTCGAGCGGTGCACAGCTCACGGCAGCAGCTTTCTTGCCTTGTTTCTTTCTTTCTCAAGGCATGCCACTTGTTCTTTGGTCCCCAAATCTTTGTCCTTCTGAATACTCCCTTTGCAACCCAAGTAGTGCACCTCCAAGCCTCCACTACCATTAGTACAATGTACTATGGTACTTGCAAGATACCCAATCACCCAATCATAAAAGAGTACTTGTGTTCTTTTCCAATTACACTAACTAATATGATTAATTAATTTAATCATTGTTTTGATTACTTGGTAACTCAAGTCACCAATAATCCTAACAAAATATATATATATATATATATATATATATATATATATATATATATATATATATATATATAATGAACGGAGTTGTATCAATATATTTCTATTGACATATTTTAAAAAATAACTATAACGACAACAGATTTTTTAAGAAAATGTTAAGGGTTTTGGCTTCAATAAACACAGTTTGCAATGATTTTGTCTAAATAATTTAGAAAATTCTTTTCCAAGCAAAGATACTATTAAATTAGGCATATTCTTTGCAAAAAGTTTTGAAATAAGTTCACGTAATTAGTAATAGCATTATTATAATTAAATTAAGGGTAATGATATTTACAGCCCTTAGGGCTGGACATAAAAATTAAAGAATTCTTTTTAGCATTAATAATTTTAAATTTTCAAGAGAATCTAATCTAGAAATTGGAAAATAATTAATATTTTATATAATGATTTTTAAACTTCCCAATAATAAATGATAAAATAATAAAGTATAATTAAATACTTATATTTCCAAAGCAAAAATAAAATTAAATTAAACAAATTAAATGCAAGATTCCTTCCTATATACAGCCCTTAGGGTTGTATATTTATTTTTCTTAAATTAATTAATTTAGAAAATCTTTTAATCATGAATTATGTCATTTATCAAGTCAAAAATTATGTTTTGATATTATTACATGAATAAAATTGATTCTAATAAAAGATTCTCAATGATATTAATTGTTGTAAAATGTTTCTAATAAAAGATTCTCATTGCAACTATTGTAATAAATTTTTTAAATAACTACTATTTTTAGAAGTAATTTTATATAAGGATTAACATCAAAATTTAACATTTAATTATTCTAATCCATTTGGCAAATGGCTGATACTGTCATTTGCCATTTTACAACAAAATTATTAAACTGTATGCTTCTCAAAATAAACTAAAGTATGTTTTTTACTAACATAAAGGAATATTTTGAGAAGATAAATGATGATTCGGATTATTTTGAGAAGGTTACTCCAATAGTATGAATTATTTAACTTAAACCATAGTGAAGATTAAATGAGTAAAAGTTGAAATTTTTTTAAATTTTTTTCCTTGTTATTATTATGCTCTGAATTTTTATAATTTTTATGAAGCGTGTTTAGAGATTTTGAGGCTTAAATTTTGCTTTGGAACACGTGTAACATAAAATGGATAAGCTAAAAGGAATAAAAGAATTAAAACAATTTAAAATAATAAACAAAGACCTTATAAATTACTTAGTTAGGGATGATGAGATTCTAAAATTAATTCAAAAATTGTGATATAAAATTACTAAAAATAACAACATATTTTTTTTTTGAGTTATAACAACATATAGAACTGAGTGGAGTAATACAATTGTTTATAAACTTATTAGGGCAATTAAGTCCCTGTCCCTTAGAAAAAGAAAAAAATATGAATGAGGTCATTCATGGGATGATGAGGTATAGGTTTTGTTGCAGTTTACCAATTAAAGTTGTTGGTTTGTTTAGTCGGCTAGAAGCGTTAATCAATAAGTTAATTGTTTAAGTTAGATGTTATGAAGAGTTTTGGTAAAAATTACTTCTATTTGTAAGTTGTTGGCTGTTTTTAGATAAAATGTAGACTAAAAGTCAAAAATCAATAAAAAAGTTAGAAAGAGTAGCTTGTAGCTTTTTAATTTTTGCTTAAAAAATCATCTAAAAAGTCATTTATCAACATACTCTCTCCATCCCGCTCATTTTGCATCAATTGTCAATACGATTTGTCCTACTTATTTTACATTTTTTTAATTTTTGAATAATGATCGACCACTTTTTTAATCTCAATTATTATTAATATACTTTTAACTCTCTTTAAATATTATCCATATATTTATTTTTTTTCTCTTTATTTATTATCAATATCTATTTTTTTTATTTGCTCCAAATCCATCCGGACAGAGAAATTACCTCTTAAAGTAAAAGTAGAAAAATAAAAATAGAAATAGGCTATCCCTAACTCTAAGTGAGAGTGTGCAGGACAAGTAAGAACTGTGGAGACGCACATGCACGGTTACACCAACTCTCTGAAATTGAGGCATGGAGTAACGCCCTTCTCTTCTTCAACTCCTCCCATACCTCATCCTCTGCTCTTTGGGTCCCCCTCCCTTCTCTCTTACGCTACCCTACAACTTACTATCACTATTTTTATTTTTATTAAACCCAAATATTATAATTAATCACTAATACGTGCTACCGAGTGTGACATGTTATGTTGGAAAAAGTCAATATCAGTAGCAACTGTTATGGAACGGAGGAAGTATATTGTTTGATAGAGGTAAATGAATATCGTTTTTTATTGGTTAAACAGTTTTAAAAAATGCGTTAAGCTAAAATAAAATAATTGTATCTCTTAATTATCTAGTTTTTATCTATCAAACAACTAACATACAATAAATAATTTCACAAAATCTCTGCATAAAAAGGTGTTTTGCAATGGTTATTAACTAGATAATACCCGTGCGATGCACAGTTTTATTAATTTTTCTGACTTATTTGTATAAATTAAAAAATAAAAAATTTACGATTTTATGTTTTAACGATTTAAAAATATCCTATATTTATATTTTTTGAAAACAATGTATATCCTATATTCATTTAGTAAATAAATTATAAATATTTTATAAATAATTGAAAAAATATAATTTTTTAATACATTAAATGAATAATATTATATTCATAATTAAAAAGTAGAAAAGTCAAACAATAACATCATCATTTAGTTTTGGAGGGAAAATTTTTATTAAGAGAATGACACGTAAGCAATTTTAAAAAGTGATGACATCAGCCGTGTTTTGTTTTAGTAATAGTTATAGATAGATAGATTGTTTTAGTTGACTTATTTAGCAATTGATTGTTATTGTTGGCTTATAAGTAGAATAAGGAGTCGTTTGGTTGACGTAGCAATTAAATTCCTATGGGAAGTTGTAATTCATTGGAATTTACTTCCTTTGTCAATTTCCTAGGAAATACTTATTTTTGTTTGTTTGACAATAGGAATTTTTATTTCCATGGGAATTGTAAATAACCAAGGGGGGTATATGGTAATCTAATTCCTATGTCTCATAGGAATTAACTTCCCTTGGATTTTATAATTCCTAGGAATTTTAGTTTTTTTGGCAACCAAACAAATTACCATAATACTATTTCCTAGGAATTTAAAATTCCAAGGTTAATAGTGGGTAACCAAACAAGCCCTAAACCAACTATTTATAAGATATTCACTATTTACTAAAAAAAGTAAGTTAACAAATCATATCCAACAAAAAAACATGTTCAAAGCAGATTTGTCATTTTGGTATTAAAACAAGCTTTTTAAGAGCGTTTAAAAGCGTTTTAACAAACAAGTTTTTTATAATTTTATTGACCAACTGACAAACCAAAAATTAATAAAAATCATTTACCAGATAAGGTTGATATTTAATAGTTAACTTATAAAGCTAACATAAAAAATATAGATACCACCTAATAAATTAACCAACAAACACATCATACATCCCACCAGATTCCACTATAGAGTGAAAGAACCTCAAGTCAACATCAAACAAGCTATGGCTATGGGTTTGGGTTTTCATCTCATTAATTATTTAATGTATGTTAATGTTAATTCCTACTTTTTCAGGATTTGCTCCCTCATTTAATTACGAGTATTCTACTCCATTTCACTCACCATTATTTTTCTCCTATTAATGTACTTTTGTTTTTCAAAATTCAAAGTTCCTCTATATTTTTTTGGAATATTTTATATAGTGAGCATTCAACTTAACAGAAATGTTATTGTAGTTGCTTATTCAAGAGTTGAGTGCTATTTTGTAGAAATATTTTGGGATTTATTATGTGCATTTATAAATTTTACGAAAATTTAATAGAAATTAAACATTTTTACCTCCATAATGTTTTTCTAAAAGTTGAGTGATATTTTGTGAAATTCATTTTAAGAATTGCTAACATTCACCTTTTGTTATTAACCATAATAATGTATTTTGAAAAGAATTCATAATTCTTAGCAAAAACATTTAATTAATGACTTTTTATTCAAAGTATTAACATTTATTATACTCATCAGTCATCATAGTTTAGCGTATGAATCCCTTAGTAATTAGAAAGTAGAATATACTAGGTGATCACCCGTGCTAAAGCACAAGATATTTAGAAATTATTCTGCATGAGTAATATAATCGTTACAAACATATTAAATAAAAGTTAAGAAAGAGAACTATGAATAATTATTTTTAAAAAGTCACAACAAAGAAAATTGAATAATAAATAACAACATTTACACATCATTAGAAAATAATTGTTGATTACTCGTGCTAAACATGAACTATTCGATAATCAAGATATGTTAAATGTATGTATGTAATAATAGTTGGTAACCCATGTTAACACTTAACACGATAAACAAAAATTTATTTTATTAAAATTTAATAGGCAATAAATACTCCTACGTATGTAATTGAGTAGATACACAAGATATGTGCTTATTTTGCTTTGTAGATCAAACAACTTATACAAAATGAAAATAAAGAGTACTTGTAAGACAAGGAAAATATATTCTTGAAGAGTCCAAAACACAAAGCTTCTCTCTCCTTTGGACGTTCGAACAAAAAATTAATTTCTTACCAATTTCTAACTTATCTTTTGATACAACCTATCCTTGAGATAACCTTAAATTTATATGCCCTAGAAAATTTTAACACTTTTAATTCTTCAAATTCAACTATACTTAAAACATTCTCCCTTCATTTACTCAATTTAGTTTTTATCATTACTCATAACACTCTTAACATGAATCATCATCATCATCATACCCAGTGTATCCCACTCATAGAAAACTGTGATCAGGGTCTAGGGAGAGAAGAGCGACGACAGTTCATACCCACAAACACTACATCAAATTTAGCTTTTTTCGACATTGGATTTAGTGGCATTAAAAAAATGCCACTAATTCATATTTTTAGAGTAATAATTATAGATCTTTTTATTTTAAGTTTCACCATAAAGTGATTTAGCAATACTTAATTTGGTTTTAGTGGCATATGTAATTGTCACTATAGTCTATATTGGCATTTGTAAGAAATGTCACTAGATCCTATGTCGCTAAAAGTTTTAGTGTGACCTTTTAATATGCTGTTAAAGGGTTTAATAAATGTTACTAAATTCTCTATATACACTATAAGAAATTTGAAATAGCGACATTCAAATCAAATGCCGCTAAATATATCCCACTAAAAGCAAATTATGCTGTAGTGAAAGGACAGTGCGGTCAAAGAGTCTCCCGGCTCGAGAAATTTCTTCCATATATATAAATTAAATCATAGTCAATTGTAATCTTAATTGATTCCTTATAATGCAATTTATTAATATCAAATTTTTATAATTTTATTATGCACAATAAGATGCATTAGGACATCGATTAATATATTTGAAAATGTGTACAAACCAAGTGAGACAAAGTTAGTGAAGTCATTGTATCATATCTTACAATATACTAAAGAAAGACCCCTTAATTTTAAATGACATTTTTTTCAATTTGACGAAATATAATTAACTTAAGTTGTTGATATACTTTAATGAATATCCATATAGCAACAGTGGCGGATCTAGAACTCGCATTCAGTGAGAGCACAATTAATACACAAATTATCCAATAAAATTTTAACAGATAATTCAATTTGATATATAAAAAATATTAATAACATTTTCAATCGAACTCTAGAAAATGATATTCAATAATATATTTCGACGAATTTTCGTATCTTGAACTGCATAATAATAAGATACAAATTAAACAAACAATCCAGGCTTTATTTGTCAAAAAGAATTAATCCCTCAATATTCTCTAACATTAATCATAACTTACGAATAAAATATATTGATTATGATGATAATAATGAATTAAAAAAGTTAAAATGGGTTGTTTGTATTTGTCCCATCAACTATTAAAATAAGAAGTATTAGTATTAAATTAGAGAATATTTCATTTATAGAATAATAAAATGAAGTAATTTAACCAATGAATTACGAGTTTAATGATAATAATAAGGAACTAGTATAAAACCCGTGCAATGCACGGATTTCTTAGCGTAAACATCTATCAAAAATAAGATTTTAAAACCTTTTCATATATGAGAATTTTCAAACCTTTTCTGCTAGTCACTCTAGACACTGCGACATAAAATTGTCCATGAGTAAAAACCGGCTTAGGTAAGAACAAACCAACATGGGATAGTGACTGCCCTTGACTTTTATTAATCGTCATCGCAAAGCACAAAGACACAGGAAATTGTCTTCTTTGTAGAGCAACTGGGATATTAGAATTATCTGTCGGTGTGAGTGAAATCCTTGGAATGAATACCTTGTAACCAATGTTTGATCCGGATATAACAGTTGCTTGTAAAATTCGGTCACCAAGATGATCAACTAATAAACGTGTACCATTGCATAAACCTGCTGACTGATCCATATTTCGGAGCATCATAATTGGAGCACCAACTTTTAACACTAAATTATGGTTTGAAACTCCAGATGCACGTATTGAGTTGAGAAATTCAATTGAAAATGCATCGTCATTGCCACCATAATTGTCGTCAGATTTATCGATTGAATCCGAACTCATGTATGTGCTTTCCTCTCCTGGAAAAAGTGACAATACATGTTCGTTGACCTTATCAACAATCTCGTTTGTTGGTGCTAGTATTGCCCTCTCTTTAAAGTATGAACTATCAGTTGAACCCTCACGAATTCCAGGATATATGCAATCAACAATTGCAGCTATTGGATCAATTTAACCAATGAATTACGAGTTTAATGATAATAATAAAGAATTAAGGATACTTGTGTTGAATATGAGATTAACAAAAAAAAAAGATTACCAATAAATCTTTATCGTCAACAACAAATTAATTATTACTAACAATATTAATTATGGGTATTATGATTTCCATTTCTAACAAGTTCAGGAAGGAACAAGGAATTAATGATTTAATGTCACCTTTTCTTATCCGCCATTAATTACAGTCTTCCATATATCAAGAACTTGTTTATGATATTAATATCACCAAGTACATTTAGAATCAATGAATACATACAACTTAGTTGGTCGCTGGGCACATATACAAGGTGTAGGTCAAGGTTCGAGGCTTGTTAACTACAATTTTTTTTAAAATTTCAGTGCCCTCACGTGCGGGCGTAGGAGCCCTCTGGATCCGCCGCTGTATAGCTATATTTATAAGTGACGAAGAATTTCAACCATAGCAATATTATAAAATTACAATTAGTCACTTACTTGATTAAGTTATTTATCAACTATAGCAATATTATATAGAATGATTTGTGTGAGATTTCATTAAATTCGTCTTAATGTATACTTTTTAATTTGAATTTTTAATTTTTTTAGTATGTGTATTTAGAGATATTTAAGTTTAAAATTTACTTTGAAAATTGTGCAAAAAGTAAACGAGAAAAAAATGAAAAAACGTAGGGCGTATGTTATTATATGGACCATAATTATCCATAATTATAGTCGCTTTTGTGAATAAAAAATATATTTACTCTTAATTCATCGTTAAAAGTACGATAAAGTATAAATTAAAATAGAATTAAAAGACTTTCAGCATAAAATATATTATTAGAAAAAATCTTACCATTTATAATAAAACGCTTAAAATAGTAAATCATTAAATTAAATAGGACAAAAAAAATAAAAACAAAATAAATAAAGTTGTAAAATACTCATCAAATGAATTAAATATATTTTAAGATGAGAAACAATATTTTTTTAACCGCACTCTCCTTTATAGGTATGAACTGTCATCGCTCTTCCCTCCACCATACCATGATCATAGTTTTCTATGAGCGGGATACATTGAGTAAGGGATACATTGAGTAAGATGATTATGATGAAACAATATTTTCATACCTTTAATTGCATAAGTATAAT
Source organism: Amaranthus cruentus (assembly GCA_019425755.1). Taxonomy (NCBI): domain Eukaryota; kingdom Viridiplantae; phylum Streptophyta; class Magnoliopsida; order Caryophyllales; family Amaranthaceae; genus Amaranthus; species Amaranthus cruentus. Next base: position 9,345,015 of record CM033460.1, read on the forward strand.
TTTTTTCAAATAATATCACCTCATACAATTTATAAAAAATACTGAAAAATTTCACATATCAGCTTCTTAATGGCTTGACAAATGGACATAAGTTATTACCTAGAAATGATTAAATGACAACTATTTTAGTAAATAAAAAATATATAGTGGAATTTACTCTTAATTCGTCATTTTCTAAAATACCATAAAAGATAAATTTAAAAAGAATTAAAAGACTTTCTCCATAAACTATTTTACAAAAAACAATCTTACTATCTAATATCTATATATTTAAATACTTATAATTGTACATTATTAAATTAAATATACCAAAAGACAAATGAAAATAAAATTAGTGAAGTTGTCAAATACTTATAAATTGATTAAACATACTAATATGTATTTTAAGATGAGAAACAATATTTCTAAACATTTAATTGTAGTAATATTAAAATTTTTCAAATAATATCACCTTTTAAATAATTATGTGTGTATTTCTATAAATTAAACATAATTATTTAAAATATTTCCATATTAATACATAAATATGTGTATGTATATATTTCCATACTAATCACTACAAAGTATTAAAAAAGTGACAGCAAAAAGGCGACGATTTTGTAGTCATCGCCTTAGGAAACGCACAAGCGATGCCAAGTTTGTTATCATTAGCAAGCTGGGGAAAGGCAACGACCAGACAATGGAACATCTTCGTCGTCACTTGAAAACGACGACTATTTTTTTTAATTGTGGACGAGGGCTGGGGTTGGTCGTCAGCTTGTTGCCCTTTCCCTTTATGTTTGTGTGTTTGTGTGAGTGTGTATATATATGTGTGTGAGATAGCTTAGAGAGCATGTGAGTGTCTATATATATATATATATATATATATATATATATATATATATATATATATATATATATATATATATATATATATAAATATATATATGATTTTTTTTTGTTTTTCAGCTATTTCTCTGTTTTCATTTCCTTTATTGAATTATTTTCGTTGTCATTGAAGATCTGTTTTTAATTTTTTTTTTTAAATTTTTATTTTTATTTTTATTTTTTATTTTATTTTATTTTATTTTATATTTTATTTTATATTTTATTTTTTTTTTATTTATTTATTTTTATTTTTATTTTATTTTTATTTTTATTTTTATTTTATTTTATTATTTTTATTTTATTTTTATTTTTTTTTTATTTTTTTTTTTTATTATTTTTATTTTTTTTTTTATTTATTTTATTTAGTTTAAGATTTTTTTTTTTTTATTGTTTTAGTGTGTTTCTCTAGTTTAACCTCTGTGGGGTTTTGATTTGTTTGGGTTTGAGTCTACAGCGTCACCGTCTTTTTTTTTGGTTTGGTCCACAAATAGTCAAGTATAGAGTTTAGGCAGAATAATGGTAACCTAAGGTTAGGTCCGAGGGGCAAAGGGGGCAACGTAAGGGAATTGAGCTAAGAGTGGGGACATGGAACATAGGCACGCTACAAGCCAAGTCGTTGGAGTTGGCGAATGAACTTTCAAAGTACAGGATTCAAGTGGCTTGCGTTCAGGAAACTAGGTGGAAGGGGAAAAAACAAGCGTTTTAAAGGGTTATAAGCTATGGTATGCAGGTTTGGATGGAAAGCGTAGTGGAGTCGGTATTCTTGTAGCTAATGATCTTCTAAAGCAAGTCGTAGAAGTTAGGAGGTGCACTGATAGAATTATGCTAGTTCGAACCGTGGTGGGAGAAGAGGTCTTTTCGATCATTAGTGCGTATGGACCGCAAGTTGGGCTAGACGAGGAAGTCAAACGTGAGTTTTGGGATAACCTGGGGGACCTTATAGATACCATCCCTGCCGAGGAAAAAGTTTTTATAGGTGGCGACTTCAATGGACACATAGGTAAAGAGGCAGCTAACTATAACTCAGTTCATGGCGGGTTTGGTTATGGTGTAAGGAACGAGAGTAGAGAGATCATGCTTGAGTTTGCGTTAGCAAAGGAGTTGGTCATAGCAAACTCGATCTTTAGAAAGAAGGATGAACACTTGATTACGTACAAGAGTGGTGGGCATGCCACCCAAATTGACTACTGTTTGGTACGAAAGGTCGATCGGAGCTCGTGTCTGGATTGTAAGGTTGTGCTAGGTACAGAGATGCCCAATCAACATAGGTTATTAGTGCTAGTGTTTCGTATGAGGAGAAAGATTGCCGAGAAGAAGAAAAAGGTTAGGCAAACGATCATGTGGGGACGGCTTAAGGGGGATATGGTCGCTACAGAGTCAAATAAGATCAAGACGGTGGGCTACCCTAGTTTATCAGACGATGCAAGCCGAATGTGGGAGACCATGACGGAAACCATTCGAAAGGTGCCAACAGAGACATTAGGGGTGTCGACGGGGAAACCAAAGGTGTACAAAGAGTCGTGGTGGTGGAACGAAGAAGTGCACAAGAAAATAAAAGAGAAAAACAAGAGTTTCAAGGAGCTCATGACTTGCACGGAGGAGGAGGATAGGACACATAAGAAGGAGAGGTATAAAGAAGCAAAACGGGCGGCTAAGAAAGCAGTAGCGGAGGCAAAAGATCAAGCGTTTGAAGCCTTGTATCAAAAGCTTGAGACCAAAGAGGGGGAGAAGTATATTTATAAGTTGGCAAAAGCAAGATCTAGGCAAAAGAAGGACCTGGGGACAGTGAAGTTCATTAAAGATGAAGGTGGACGAGTACTGCTTAGACAAGAGGACATCAAGCTGAGATGGCATCAATATTTCTCCCAACTACTCAATGAGACTAGGGGTCAAGAGGAGGAAATTCAACAAGCGTCATACCTCCAAAGAGCACAGGAGCATGGGTTGATTATCGATATTACCACGGCGGAAGTAGTAGAAGCTCTCAAAAAAATGGGGAGATCAAAGGCAGTCAGACCGGATAACATTCCGATTGAAGTGTGGATGAGCTTAGGAGAGAAGGGTATTCAGTGGCTTACTAACTTCTTTAATGTCATCCCGAGGACCAGGAAGATGCCCGAAGCATGGAGGGTTAGCACACTTATCCCAATATTTAAAAACAAGGGGGACGCACAAGGTTGCGAGAACTATAGAGCGATCAAACTTCTAAGCCACACTATGAAACTATGGGAAAGAGTGATCGAGAAAAGAATTAGACGAGAGACGGTAATTAGGGAGAACCAATTTGGATTCATGCCGGGAAGATCAACCACCGAGGCAATCCATATTTTACGGAGATTGATGGAAAAGTATAGGGAGCGAAAGAAGGATTTGCATCTGGTATTCATTGATCTGGAGAAAGCGTACGACAGCATACCACGAAGCCTGGTTTGGGATAGCCTCAAGAATAGAGGTATTTCACGAAGATACATCGAGGTAATACAGGACATGTATGACAGAGTGGCGACTAACATACATACACCGGCGGGTATGACTGAGTCTTTCCCAATTAATGTGGGACTACATCAGGGATCAGCATTAAGTCCTTTCATTTTTACGGTCATTATGGAAGAGCTCTCTAAATCCATCTGGGAGACCGTACCATGGTGCATGCTTTTCGCCGATGATATAGTCTTGGCCGCAGAAACCAAGGAGGAGGCTAATAGTAAATTGGGAGAGTGGAGAGAAGCCATGGAGGGAAAGGGGCTGCGCATAAGCCATACAAAGACAAAATACCTGCGATACAGTTTCAGTGGGATAGAGTCGCTAGGGGAGCCAGAGGTAACCATAGGAGGTGAAGTTGTTGCGTGTACGTCCAAGTTCAAATATTTGGGTTCTCTGATTCAGAACGACGAGGAGATTGATGGAGACGTTACTAATCGTATACAAGCGGGCTGACTTAAGTGGCGAGCAGCAACCGGGGTGCTTTGTGATAAAAAGTTTCCGAGGCGATTAAAAGGTAAACTTTACCGCGTTGCGATTAGGCTGGCGATGTTATATGGGACAGAATGTTGGCCCATAAAGAAGGTTTTCGAACAGAGGATGGAAGTAACGGAGATGCGTATGTTGAGGTGCATGTGTGGTAAGACTATGATGGATAGGATAAGAAACCAGGAGTTCAGGGAGACGTTAAGGGTTGCACCTATCTCCGCAAAGATGCGGGAGAACAGGTTGAGATGGTTTGGGCATGTGCAGAGAAAGACACATGACGCCCCAGTAAGAAGGATCGAATGCATCATAGTGGAGGATAAGAGAAGTCGAGGACGACCTAAGAGAACGTGGGAGGAACAAATCAAAAGTGATATGCATGAACTTCAACTCTCCAAGGACCTGACCAGGGATAGGGCCAGTTGGCGGCGCCTTATCCAAGTCCTAGATTAGTAAACCTGTCCCTTTACCCCCTCGTTCGTCTTTATCCTTTGCCTTTTTGTCGCTTTTTACCTGTTTCTTTGATCTTATCTTTGTTTTTGTGTGTGTGCTTCTATTCTATTTGCCAACTGCAGGTTCCTCTTGTTAGAAGACCGTTCTCGAGCCGGGGGACTCTTTGATCGCACTCTCCTTATGGGTATGAGCATGCCATTGTTCTTCCCTCCCCAGACCCTGATCATAGTTTTCTTTGAGCGGGATACACTGGGCATGATGATGATGATTATACAGATATAGGATCAAATAAGAAGGATTTTAAAATGAGAAGGGTGAGAAGGATTTTCGTTTGATTTTTTTTGTTACTATATATACAAAAAATGATACTTTGTTATAAATTAAGAACATTTTAAAAATAATTTCATAGTTACTTTTCTGTGTAACATAGTTACTTTTACAATTATATGTTTTTGGCTCAATCGTGACCATAGATTTTTTTATTTTAGTGAAATCAAAGGTCTAGAGTCCTTACCCTTCTCATTTTCAACCCCTTCTCAATGGATCCCTCCCCTATATATTCCCCAACAACAGCCACCAAGTTTCCTCAATTTCAATTAAACAGCCTCGAACTTCGTTTATCCCCAACAACAGCCACCAACTTACAAAATGTGACATCGAAACAGCCAAGCACCCTAAATTACCGGTTATAACCCATTTCTTACCTTTGACCAAGCCTTATGACCGTTGACTTTAATTTAAAAACTAATCCCTCTAACTCTAGTTAATGCCCAAACCCAATCTTCATTAACTACATCCTCCATTGAAGGTAAGATCTTCATTCTTTCTCTTTACTTAGGTTTTCATTCTTTCTAGTTATTGTCCAAACTCAACCTTCATCAACTAAATTTTATCCTCTGTTTTAATTTCATACGATTTGAGTTTCTGGGTTCGATTTCGAAGATTCAATCGTTTTAACATGGACCCAAATAACCCAAAACCCGAATTCTTAATCTGGGTTTTGGGTTTGGATTTGTGTTTTTGGATCCGAATAGCAGCATCAAGGAGAAGAGCATTTGGATTTGAGTTTCTGGGTTTTGGGTTTTGGGTTTAGATTTGCATAAAATTGAAGTGGGTTTAGATTTTTTGATTTGAAGTTTAGTTTTTGGTGGTTGTTTTGTTAATTGACATTTTCTATCTGCAATATAATCCTTTAGATAAAAGGGTTCTTGATCTTCTTTTAGTAGTTCTTTCAAATGTTTTTGAGCCATTTTACTTGCCAAATTCATTCTTGCTTTTTGGGTGAAAATTTCAGAGCTTCAAAATTACCCGAATCAATTACCCAAACCCTTATGGAAATCAAATCTAAAGGTTGATTAGTGATGAAGAAGGAGGAAATTATGGGATTAGGAGTAGAAATGGAAATAATGCTTGATTAGTGATGAAGAAAGATGAAACTAGGGTTAAAAGTATAAACTAGGGTTCTAAACATGGTTGAGATATGGGTCAACGGTTGGTCAAAGGTAAGAAATGTGTTTTTACCGGTAATTTAATGGATTGGTTGTTTCGATGTCACATTTTGTAAGTTGGTGCTGTTTTGGGGATAACGAGGTCTATGCTGTTTTTATTTGTTGGCTGTTTTTTTTGTATATATATATATATATATATATATATATATATATATATATATATATATATATATATATATATATATATATATATATATATATATTACCTCGTTCTTTTGATCTTCCACTTTGGGTTTTTCACAAATATTAAGAAGGATAGAATCTTTGGTGGTAGTGGGTATTATTTTAATTATATAGTAGTGGAAAATAATGATTGTATTGGAAATATGAGAGAAAAAATAATAAAATAGTAGTGTAAAGTAATAATTGTATTGGAAGTATGAGAGAGAAAATAATTAAATAGTAGTGTGAAGTAAGGAAAGTGGGGTTTTAAGGTGTAAAAGTGGGATGAAAACTTTCCAAAAATAGAAACTATTCTAAAGTGGAAGAACTTTTGAAACTACCGGTTATAGAAAGGTGGAAGAACTTAAAAGAACGGAGGGAGTATATATATAGGATTAAGTGGAAACAACTAAGGTGGTGAAAATTGAAAACCTGACTGAGATATACATAATGTGGTAAACGGTGTACATATTATCTTATAGGGGGTATATATTTTTCTGAAGGAATCATATTATTTAAAGAAATGCCATTTGAATATATTACGAAAAATTTATTAAAGATATGTATACATGTTTTCAGTTTTCACCATTTTAATTGGTTTTCACATGATCCAAAACTATATATATATACAATGTATATATATATATATATATATATATATATATATATATATATATATATATATATATATATATATATATATATATATATATATGTATATATATATATGTATATATATATATAATGTAAAAATGTAGTGAGAGATTCTAGAGAGAGAGGCTCTCTTAGGGTTAGGTTTTCCTCCCCTTGGCGGGCCTCTCGGGTGTTCGGTGGCTCGGCGGCTGATGTTATGGGTCTTTGGGTGGTGCGTTTTTCTGGGCTGCCGTCTTGTTCGACGGTTTTTGGGAAGTTTTCCGGCTCTTTCTTGCTTTTTCTCTTACAGTTTGCTTTTTCTTTTAGTCTTTTCTTTTGGGCTCTGTGTTTATGTTATCCTTGGGATGGATTTTGACGACGGCGTTGTTGCCGGATTGGTGTTTTTGTCCCTTTCAAATCTCTGAGGGTTGCTGGGGTGTTTTGACGATGGGGTTGATTTTTGTTCAGACTGTGACTTTCCATCTCCTTCTTCTGATTTTCGGGGTTGAGGCGACCATGGTTTTGCTTTGGAGATAATTAGAAGTATATGATGGTTTATGGGGTTTGGATGCTGTTCGTCGAGTTTTTTTGTTACCTGTGTTAATGGTTTTACCGGGTTTATGGGTCTTATCATGCGGTCTTCTTTTCCAGATTTGGGTTTTTACGATGGAACTGGTGGTTTAAATGTTCCATGGGTTTTCTATGGGGTTTTTGGGGCGACGTTCACGATGGCCGCCTCTTCTGGCTTTGGTGTCCTAGTGCTGGGTGTCTCGGTGACCGGGGTCTTATCCTGTTCAGTTTTCGATGCTCTTGGTGGTTCGACTTTGATGGTAGTCGGTGAGACTTTGGCGGGTTGTTGATGGTGGAGCCGTTCTCTGGATATTTTGGTGTTTCCCAGAAATTTTGGTGTTTTTACGGGCTCGAAGTCTTGGAAATAGGTGTTGGAGTTTTTCGATGTTTCGTGGAGCGTTTGGGGTCATTTTGACGTTTCTTTTCCTGTCTCCTCGGGTTTCTGGTCTGTAGCTTCTGGGGTTCTATTATTTTTCTCGGGCGTTGGGCCCTAGGATAGGGCTGAATTCTTATTGGTGGTGGCGTGTCAGTTCCTTTCTAGTAAGTTTGGTGGTTTTGTATCTACAATAGGCTGACGTTTCAGATTTTCGAGTCCATGCTCTGTTTTTTGCTTTGGGTTTCTGTGGTGTTTGTAGTCTGCACCCTTTCGAGTTTTGGGGTTGTGTTTCTACCGGTGGTGGCCTTAGGGTGGGGAGTTATGTTGTTTTCTGCTGACTGGAGTTGGCGTCGTACGGTGGTGACGTGGATTGTTTTCTGATGTGAGAGGGGGTATGGGTTGTTTGTACACTTGGGCTTTGGTTGAAGAGGGTCGCCTTTTCCTGATGAAGGTATGGTTGAAGTGGAGACGTCCGGTTCTGAGCATAGCATACAAGGGTGGTGTTTCTGAAGCTTTGAGACTGGGTTGGGCTTCGTGGTGTTAATTTGTGAGTCGGCTAGTATTCAGAAGGTGGAGACGAAGAACTGGGTGGGAAGCTGGTCTTATTAGTAGGTTTAAGTTGATGGGGCTGCTGGTGTTATTGGTGTCGTTTGGTGGGGTTTCGGTGTGCCGTGGTCTTGAAGCTGGGTTTGGGTTTATTTAGATGTTGGTTGTCTGATGGGCGCTATGGGTAGGGCTTTTGTGTGGGTCTAGTGGTGATAGAGGTGGCGGAGCACAATTTTCAGATTGTGGGTCTTCTTTGTAGGCTTCTGATTATTCTGTTTTGGGGCTTGGTGTTTCATTTTTCTGGGGCTGGCGGATATGGCGGTGGCGGGGGCTGTAGAGCAGATCCGTGGTGATGTTTTGAGGTGGGCGGTCCATTGTTGGTAGTCTGAGGTTTTCTATGGAGGTGCTGTGCTATGAGTGTGGAGGATTTTCGCCTATGGTGGTCTGTGACGATTTGGGTGTTCGGGAAATGGGTTTCCACGTTTTTGGGTACGAAGGTATTTCTTTGGGTGCTGAATCTTTCCTTCTATTGGTGTAGGGTGGCGCAAGTGTGCTGGTGGTGCATACCTTTTAGAGTATTGGTGTACGGTGGGGCTGAGATGCTGGTGACGCACGGGTGGTGACAGGTACGGGTGCGAAAAAGTTGGAGGAGGATTGCTTCCACAAGCGGCGAGGAATTGCTACAGTTTGGTGTGAGGAAGTTTTAAAATCTTGGTGTCTGGTCTGCCTATTTCGTTGGCTTCGATGGCTGGGGTGTATCTCTTGGTGTGTTCCAGTGCGCCGGTGCAATTGCTGATTCGTGGTGTGAAGCGATATTGGAGGGTCTCCATTATCCTCCCGATTGGTGTGTTTTGGGTGCTATTGTGGTATTGCAGTTGGTGGTGCTTGTATTATCTTCAATTGTTTTGGTGTATTAGATGTAGAAATTGGAAACTTTATGGTGTTGCATAGTCCTCTTCCGATGGCTTTTTCCCGCTAGGGGTTTTTTTATGCCGGAGGGTTTGGGGGTCCCAAGTTTCAGTGTTGGTGTTTTTTACTTTATTATCTATCTATTCCAAATTTTCAAATATATATATATATATAATAATAATATATGTATTATATATGTAGCACATATGTATATATATATGTATAATGCTTATATTAGAATGTTGTTGTATTATTTTGTGTGGCAGTTAATGTATTATGTAGCTGTTGTTATCTTGCTGTATTATCTGTAACATATGCTGCTGTATGCCCTTATGTATATATGCTGCTGTATGTATATGCTCCCTTGCGTATTGCTTGCCTGTAGCATATATACTTATATATATATATATATACTATATATATATATATATATATATATATATATTTATATATATACATATATAAAAATATATATATATATATATACTATATACATAAAATATATATATATAGATACATATATAATATATATATATATATATATATATATATATATATATATATATATATATATATATATATATATATATATATATATATATACATATATATATATATATATACATATATTATGTTGCATATAATATGTAATAAGCATGTATATATTATGTATATTATGTATTATGTCTTATATTTTATATTTTATATATATATTTATTGTGTTTGTAGCATAATCTAGAGAAGAAGTCAAAGAGAAATTAGAAGAGTGGAGAATGACTCTTGAAGGAAAAAGGATGTGCATAAGACGAAATGAAACATAGTATCTCAAATGCAATTTTAGTTTGTTGGGGTGTTGTCGATAATAAGTCTCTTCTTAAACTAAAGGAAAATTCTATCGGGTAGCAGTAAAGCCCGCCTTATATATGGGACGTCGGCCCATTGAGAAAATCCATGAGGGAAAGATGAAAGTTGCGGAAATGCATATGTTAAGATGGATGTGCGGTAACACCAGAATGTATAGGATCAGGAATGAGGTTATTAGAGTAGGCTAGGGGTTGCTCCCTTTTTTGCAAAGTTACGTGAAGGTAGATTGAGGTAGTTTGATCATGACAACTAGCGATGCATCAGTGAGTATAGTGGAAAGAATCATAATCGATGATAAAAGAAGACTTAAGATAATGTCGGAGAAATTGATTAGGAAGGGTTTGGATGAATTGCAACTCTCGGAGAACTTTACTTGGGATAAGATTAGTTAGAGACGTCAAATCCATGAGAAAATTAACATGGCCACATAAATCAACAAAATGAAAGTAAATTAATCAAAGCACTGTATAACAAGGCTATAAAATTTCAGTTAGGAATCATGAGCTTCAATGTTAGGAAACAAATGTCATGCCAAGTTTCATTATCAAGAACCATGAGCATACTATTTTGTTTTTAAAATTTATTTTATGAAAAGAAAAACTCCTTCATTCTTATTTGTTTTTTTCCATTTTTTCCGAATGAAAATTTTATCAGGTTCATTTCATTATGAATTTTCTTTAATTTTTGGAAAATTTTTTGGATAAGAATAACCTCAATTGTTTAATATATTTTAGGAAAAATTACCTAGAATAATCCAACCTTTATATGATTTTTCTACAATAATCCCACCTATGATTTTTCTACAATAATCCCACCTATGGATTAACCATGAATAATCCCAACTTTAAGGGTATTTGCCTAGAGTAAACTTGGGTAATTCGATGACCTGCTCTAGTAGGTAATAATTTACCAAAAATATAAATTGAATATTAATTTAAAATTAGAGAAAAATTTTAAAATTTTACATAAAAAATCTAAATAATAAAAAAAATCATAAATTTTTTATGAACATTTTTTAACATTTTTTTGATATTTTAATTTAATTTATCTTTTTTTAAACCGATCACCAGGTTTACTCTAGGAAAATACCCCTCAAAGTTGGGATTATTCATGGTTAATCAATAGGTGAGATTATTGTAAGAAAATCATGAATATGTTGGATTATTCTAGGTAATTTTTCCTATCTATCTATACATTATACTAAAGCAAAATACGGATGACATAATCAAACTCAAAAAATGATGAGTTGTCAACTTCTCAAGAAATTTTTTCCCGCCATTTATCAATGGTGATGTCATTATTTGCTAATAAAATTTTTTTTTGAACAATCATTATATGCTAATAAAAGTGTACGGGAAATATGTGACTTATCATTATATTAGCTTTCATTAAATTGTTTGAATGAGATGTGTGTAACATTTCATTGTTCAATACACAATAATAATTTGATAGCTTTGATTTTAGAAACCAAAAAAATTTGTTCTTTGAAATAATAATTTGCTAACTTTCATTATTGGAAACAAAAAATAAAAATTTTTCATTTACAATCTTATATAGTGATCAATAAAATTTAAATAATATTAAAAATAACATTATTTAACATCATACATAACTTATAAAAAAGTATTTTTAAAGTCAAAACTAAATTAAATATTAGCTATTATATGCTATTAATAATTCATTGAAAATCAATAACCAATAGTTCACAAATTATTTTCTTTGTATTTTTAAAATAATATAAAACAATAAAATAAAAAAAACCGCACTGAAATTATCTAGTATTTTACTAAAAGAGTATCACATATTGAAATTTTGAGTCCACGAAATTTACATGATGCAATCATATTAATTAATGGCATTGTCACCTCATTATAAGCTCTCCCTCTTTTAACTAAACTTCTTTACTCCTTTTATGATTTCAAGCAACAATAATCATTACTTATTCCAATTAATAATCAAATAATTTAGAAAAAAATAACCCAGAAAAATCCAATCTTTTACCTATTTCTCTACAATAATTTTAACTTTTGAATAAACATGAGTAATCCTAACTATTTAGGGTGCTTGCTAAGAATGCATTAAGGTAATCTCTTACCTATACAACAAGTCATTTTGCATAAAAAATATAAAAAAGTAAATACAAAATTAAATTTTAAAATTTGAAAAATAAAAAAATATATATTTCAAAAGAAATTAAGTCTTTTTTTATTTTAACTTTTCGTTTTCTATAATTTTAATTTTTTATTATAAATTTCTTTCTTTTTTTGTAACAATTAACCTGCAAAAATCGGTTAGCAATTAAGCAACCATGTTTCTGGATAAGTGACCATAAAATTGGAATTATTCATGATTAATCAAAAGTTGAGAAAGTTGTTGGAAAATCAATGAAAGGCTGGATTATTCTGGGTGATTTTTCCTTAATTTTAATGAATATTATCTCTTATTAGTACTTTTTTTGGTCCCTTCCTATGTTCCAAATAAGAAGAACAAAATTGATCAAATAGTTTGAGCATGCAAAGAGATCCCACTGATGTGCCTGTAAGAAGGGTGAAAACATTACAATTGAGAAGTCGTGGTACACCTAAAAAACGTAGGAGGAGCAATTAGGAATGATATAAGCGATTTGCACCTCTATGAAAAATTGCCTAGGAATGAAACTAGTTGCACCTATGCCTAAATCTATGTCACCCATACCTTGTTTATTTTTCCGGGCCTCTAAAATTTTGTTTAAATTTCTTTGGTCTTGTTGCATTGTCAGACCTTAATCATAATGCTATGAGTTTAATACATTAAATATGATAATAATGATGAAGATGGTTAATATTACTTTTATCACATAATTAAATAGTTCATACTCCGCTTGTCCCACTTATTTTGATCCACAGAAATTTATACATTGAATATGATAATGATGATGAAGATAGTCTCACTCCCTTTTTTATTTAATCCACATACTTATTTTTTTGTTTCATAGGTATTGACATTTTGAAATATATTTATTTGGTTTAATAAATTAAAAACAAGGTAGCATCTCTGAACAAGGTATTAACTTTTAACAAAATATATATTTTTATTTTGAAACTATATAAATGTAAATTAGAATTTAATATATGAATATTTAACTTATTTTATACTCTCACTATTACTCTTTTAATCATATTATATAAATTTTAAACGACAATGAAATAAACTAAAATGAAAAATAAAGCTAAACGAAAAGATTAGTTATGATGTTCTTATGAGTTAGAATTTTGAAATCTTGAATGTCGATGATTAAGAAAAACAAAAATAAGTGTAAAAGAATTAAAAATATTCTAAAGGATATAGATAAGGCCATGAGGGATGTGGTCACAATAGGATAAATATTCCAAATTTATTTATTCCCTAAAAATAGAGATATTGGGTTTTTACGTAACGCACATTCAAATTCGTATTTAATCATAAGTGGTACTATAATTCAGCTTTAAAAAGAAACACCCATAACTTGTGTTTCCTTGCAATTAATTTATAAGAAAAATAAATACACTTAAGTCAAACAAATACTATAAATGAATCTAGTAAGAGGATCAGCCTTTTGCCTAAATCATTGCCATTTGTTTTTTTGGCAAATAAATTTTTTTTATTCACCAGAAAAAATTAATATACATCAAAATGAGTGAAAACTCAACCTTTCTTATTTATAATTATTGCCATTTGTATAGATTTTAAAATTTAAAAAATTTTAAATATTTTTTAGAGAAACTAATTATGTAAAATTAATAAATTTAACAATTATAATTATTAATTAACATATTTTTACTATGTTTTCTCTCCATTACTTATGTTAAGAATTTAACATCTATTTAGGATGAAAAATTAAATCTCAAAGTCATTTTTATTTTTCTCTATCAAGCAATTTAATCCAATCCGTTAGATTAAATAATGAATTCTGCATTTCTTTTAGGTAGGAGAGAAGATCCTAACTCATTTTAAATTGGGCGGTTGGTTTATACTTTTAGTCGTTCCGATTCAAAAATGCAAATTGTTGTATAAGACGGTTTTTATCAAAAATTAAACGTGTTTCATATATTAGTTAAGTAGCATCTCATGCATATTATGAAAATATTAACTTTTTGTTTGAAGAGTCTATAAAATAAACTTTTTAATTTTTTGAGGTTATTTCATTAAAAGACGGTATATTACAAAAGTAGCTGCTACAGAAAAAGCTAGAGTGGAGTATTATGTTGTTAATGAATAGTGTTAAGATGATGCACTTCCCTTAAAAGGAAAGCTAAATAAAATAGTGTTAATAATAAGATGAAGATTATCTTTTAGCATTGGTAATCATAAAAAGGTGGTTACAGATAAAGAGAAAATTGAATAAATAATAATGTTTGTAGTTGTAGTCTGTAGATTAGGATTTCTTCTTTCTTTTTACATTGGAACTTAGCAGGTAACACTTCTAATCAAATAATACTTCTATAATGTTAGGATAATCCATGGCCCCACTCCACATTAACCAACTGCACCGCCTCTTCTATTATTGTCACAAAATATTTAAGTTAGATAGATACTCCCTTTTTTTTTTTTATTCTTTTTTTTATGAAACGATTTTCTATTAACACTAACCAAAAAAATTACAGCAAGGTAAAGAATCTCAGATAATCAAGACTCTCCTTGTCAGCTGCGTCAGTGTGAAAAAAGAGTCCACCTTCTAGGGACAGGATTCCCCTCCTTACTCTTCATGTGCAAAGGAGAGACCGAGTTATCTCAAAAAAGCCACAAACAGATAAATAAAATATTCCTTCCCAAAAAGGGAAAAAAAAAAAAAAAAATTAAAGGGCACCCCAAATAAGAAATACTGCAGTAAAAAAAGACCAAAATTAAAATTTTCCAAAAGGGTCCCAGGGAGGGTAGACGACCCCCTTTTTGCAATTTTTTTTTTAACCCAAATTTTCCCAAAACCGTTATTCCCCCAAATTTTCATTGAAGTTTACCCCCCCAAAAAGGGGAATTGCCCAAAAATTTTTTAAACCCCTATAATTTTTTCCCACCCTAAAGTTAAAAATTTTTCCCAAACCCAATTTTAAATTTAACTTTTTAAAATCCCCCCAAAAATTTCAAAAATTATTTAATTTATATTAATTATTTTTTAATATTATATTTTTATATATATATATATATATATATATATTATATATATATATTTATATATAAATAATTTATTTTATGGGGAAATTTTAAATTTTAAAATAGAAAAAAGCCTTAAATTTTTATTTATATAAAAAAAAATTATGGATTTTTAAAAAAGAAAAAAATTTAAAAAAAATTAAAAAATAATTAAAAAATTTAAAAAAATTTTTACTTTTTAAAAAAATATTTTTTTTAAAATATTTAAAGAAAAAAAAAATCAAAAAAAAATTTCCCCATTTTAAAAAACCTTTTTTTATTATAAAAAAATAAAAAAATTATTTAAATTTTTATTATTATATATAATAATATATATATATATATATAATAAAAAATTTTAATTTTTTTTAAAAATTTTTTAATATAATAAAATTTTTTTAAAAAATTCCTTTTTGGTTTTTGGGGGCAAAATTGGGTTTTTTAAAATTTTAAATTCTAAAGAAAATCGCAAAATGGGGATCGTAAATCCTGATATCTTTTCAAACCCAAAATTTTAAAACCCCCAAAAACAAACCCAAAAACCCCCAAAACCAATGGTGTTGGGTTTTTATATATATATAAAAAAAAAATTTTTAAAAAAAATTATTTTTATAAAAATATTTTTTAATTAAAGGGGGGGGTTTATAATATAATATATATAATATACATTAAAATATTATTTTTATTATTATAAATAAAATTTTTATAAAAAAATATTATTTTAATATAATAAAAAATTAATATATAAAAATTTATATATAAATTTTTTTAATTTAAATTAATAAAAAGGACAATATATATATATTTTTTATTTTTTTTTTAATTTTTTTTTATTTTTATTTTTTTTAATTAAATTTTAAAAATTTTTTTGAAGTTTAATATATATATATTATTAAAAAAGTATATTTAATATTTTTTTTTTTTTTATTTAAATATATAATAATATATAATTAAAAAAATTTTTTTTAAAAAAAAAAAAAAAATTAAAAAAAAAAGGGTGATTTAAATTTAAAGGTTTTTTTGTTGTTTTTTACAACAATAAAAATGTGAATTTTATTATATATATTATTATTTATTATTTATTAATTTTATTTTAATTAATTTTTATAATTTTTATTTTTTACATTTAAAATTATTATTAATTTATATAAATAAGGCGGGAATTATGGGGGGCCCACAAACCATTTTCCCCAAGGCGGTAACAAGGGCCCAAGGAAGGGAAAAGGGCCACAGGGGGAAAGGAAAAGGCATGATTATTTTTATGTTTAAAAACAATATAAAAAAATTTTTTTTAAAATTATTAATTTTTTAAAAAACATTTTTAAATTTTTTTTTATTTATTTCCTATTATAATATATATAATATATTTATATAATAATATATTTTAATATTTTTTAATTAATTTTTATTTTTGGGGGTTAGAATTTATGAAACGTAAAAGGAAGGGTTTTTTAAAAGGAAAGGGTTTTGGGTTTTTTTTGTTTGATTTTTTGGGGGTCACTATAAAAAAAATGATACTATATTTTTTCCCCCCCCTTCCAAAAAATGTTTTTCCCTTTTTTAAAAACCCATAAAAAAAGGGAATCTTATGGGGCGGGGGTTATTTTAATTAAAAAATTAGTGAGAATTTTAAAGATGGTATTGAAATTAGAGAGAAAAAAATAATTTTTTGATAAAATAAAATAATAAAAAAAAACCGATTTTATTAAAGAGAGAAAAATTTTGGGGGGAAATCAAACTTTCAAATTAAAAAGTTTCCAATTTGTTTCAAAAAAAAAAAGGGGGGGGTGTTTCCCAAAAATTTTTTAAATTTTCCCCAAAAAACCATCCAAAAATAAAAAATCATTTTTGGGGAAATTTTTGGGGAAAATACGGGGTTTTTTTCTTTCAAAACAAGATGTTTAATCAAAAAAAATTTTTTTAAAAATTCCCCCTTTTTCCTTTAAAAATTTATAAAACCCTTTTAAAGGGAAAAGGGTTTAAAACAATAAATTTTTTTTGCCCTTTAAAACCCCGGGGAATTTTTTAAAAAAATCCCCACCTTTTTAAATTAAAACAAACCTCAAACAAAAAAGACAAGAGCCCCAAACCAAACAAAAACTTTTAAAAACCAAAAAATTTTCCAAAAAATTTTAAATTGAAAAAAGAGGAAAAATTTCCCTTTTTAAATTAAAACAAAAAAAGAGCCTTTTAAGCAAAAAAAGATCAAAGAATTTTGATTAATTTCTTTGCATCATTGTTTAAATACAATGGTTTGCAAACCCCGGGAAGAACTTTTGGGGGGTTTTGGGGTATTTTGATAAACCCCAAAAAACCCAAAAATTCCCCAAATTTCAAATTAAAAGGGGGAAACCACAAGAAAACGATCCAAAAAAGCACTGATCAGTTTCCGGCTTTAATGTGCCAAGGCTTACAAACGGGAAATTCCATATTAAAGAAATTTTCACTAAATTAAAATTTTACCCCCCCTCAGGAACCTTTTTAGAAGGGAAAAAACAATTTTTGGGTACACCAAGAAAATTTAAACTTAGGAAAGGGGAAAGAAATTTAAAAGAAAAAAAAAAACTTTTTTTTGGTAAGTTTTATGCTAAGTTTAAAAAGGGGAAAAAAAGAGTCAAAACCCCCAAAAAATTTTGAATAAAACCCCAACCGGGTAAAGGGGACGGGCCCCAAAGAGGGGGCAACATGCCCGGGGACTGGGGCACCCCCGCTTTTTCTTTAAATTTAAAAGGGGGAGAAAACCCAAACCCCACCCCCCTTTTTCAAAAATTTTGGAGCAAAAAGGCAAGGGTTTTGGGGATTTTAAGCAATTTAAAAGAACCTTCATTTTTACCCAAAAGGGGAAAGCCATGTATGTTTTTATACATATTGATGAAAATGGTTTTACTTAATTTTAAAAAACACAAAAAAAGTTTTTCCCCCAACAAGGAAGAAATACCTTTTTAGGGCAAAATCATCCAAATTCATACCAAAAGCAATGTTTTTGGAGTTTATGGGGCCCAAAAAGGGGAAATCAACAGGCCCAAAATTCCATTTTTGATGGGAAAAATTGGTTTTTCCCTTCTGAAATGAGTTGGACAAAGAAACTCAATCAATCCAAAGGTCTATAGAAATTAAACCAACCGAAGCCTGGGACCCCAAGAGGCTAAGGGGACCATGCCTTAACAAAAAACCATAATATTTTTGGGAAGTGGCCAAGTATGGTGCTTAAACAATTTTCATCCAACAAGCAATGAAGGGTTCAAAACTAATGATGATCCATTTTGGCAAACAAAACAATAGGGCGGGGGTTTAACTTTCATTTTAACGCAAAAAACCAACATCAGTCCCGATTGAATATTCTGAAGGGTTTTTAAAGAGTACAATCACTAATGCCCAAAAAAATTTTCCAAAAACATAAAATGAGCTTAAAGGCCGTAAAGTTTTAATTGGGAATTATATCCAAAGCCCTTTCCAAATGTTGATTTCATTACCATCATTTAAAATGAAACCTAAAGGTTATGGGGCAAAGGGCTTCCAAACCCTTTGGGAAAAAAGGGAAAAGAAAAAGGAAGATTAAAGGGCAAGTGCAAAAGTACCTTAAACGGTTGTGGAGGGCTGTTTCAAAAACCCAAAAAGGGGAACTCAAAAACAGAAAAATTTAAGAGGGCCGCCAAAAACAATCAACAAATTTTGGAAGCATATGATGTAGCAATGGAAGAAACACAACGATAATCAAAAATTACAGCCCCTCAGTTTTTTGCTTTTCATCATTAAAATAACATAAAAAAAAAAGCCTAGATCATGTATATGTAATTACTTCATTATATAATGAAAATTTCAGTTACTTTGCCCCCTGATTCATCATTGAGGTTTAAAACCTCTCAGTTATTCATAAATCAACAACAAATGAAGAAAATGACATAACATGAAACTAAACTTAAATTGATGAGTCCATTTTACACAAATGCTGCTCTACCAAGTTCTACATAGATTATTTTTCAGAAATTTTTAAGCAATTAAACTCATGCATACATAGTGGGTTTT
>CM033460.1:9371543-9411543 GCA_019425755.1 Amaranthus cruentus
GTTAAGAATCACATTAGAGTTAGAGTGTACTCAATCTGTATATTATTACACATCGTCTACACATAAAATGTTTTAAGCAAGAGTGTTGTAGGAAAATAAGTGTAAAGGCATCTTCATAGTCCATTTTAGTTGTTATGAATAAGGTCTCGAAAAAGTGTCCTTGTAGAAAGTTTGTGGCAATGTTCACAAAAGCAAAGGAATTTCGTGAGTACAAAACATCCAAGGTTTCGTCCATATTCATTAAGAACCAAATTCATGAAAGTCCAAACAAGTGATAATGCCATAAAGAATGAATTGCCCACCGAAGTTAATGCTACTCCACTTACATATAAAAAGTTGAAAGTTCGATTTACGGTCTGATTTTTTTAAAAACAGAATCAAACACAAGTTAATTTTTTTTTAATCTTTCAAGCCAAATCCAAGTTTGGTTACTATCAAATCAAATTAATTCGATTTAAATTTTTTTAGTCTAATCTAAACCAAAATTACTTCTAAAAACTAATGTAAAATGCGAATCGAATCAGAAAACCAAAATAATAAATCAAAAATTAAATGTTGTAGTATAGTAGGGATGAAAAAGGACAAAGTTAGTCTGTTGAGAGACCGTCTCTTTAAAAGACGTATCTCAAGCCCAGCCCATTAAAGATTAATACTTACTTACCGTATTCTTAATGTCTAGTTACATTATTCTTAATGTTTATTTACCGTATCTTTGATGCCTACTTTCAATATCTTATTTGTCTACTTACACCATTCTTAATGCATATTTAGTACTTACAATATTTTTAGAAAATATATAATAGGCAGGCCCGAATTGAGTTTCTCAAATAAACCGTCTCTTACAAAAATTTGTGAAAAACAAAAGAAACTTAAGTTGCTGATTGATTTGATTTACGATTTTTATTTAAAAAACTTTCACCAGATCTACTTGCATGTCAAAGCATGTAACAGAAGCTTGATATTGGCAATTGAAGTGAGAATTATATTTAGTGGGTGCAAAGTAAAATTACTAATCTTAATTTTTCCTCCTATATACTCATCATTTGACAATTGGAAATAAATTGACAATTTATTGTTAGATATTATTAATCGTAAAAATTTTGGCTATTCAACATTGACTTAAACTATAACTTTTTGAACCCACTTGATAATATTAGAATCTAGCATTGTTTAAAAGCCTAGCTTAACTACAATATTACAATTGAAAATTTTGCTCAATTTTCAACTACAATTGGAGCATTAATCTATAAATACACTATAAAAAATATATAAAAAGGAATCTAACAAAAATAACTTTTGAATATTTTTTTGTCATGTAAAGAATTTTTCAAACATATTTGTAAGTTAGATGTTTCTCTCTCTTGAAAGGTCTTTCTTGAGTCGGGGACTCTTTGATTGCACTCTCCTTTATGGGTATGAGTTGTCATCGTTCTTCCTTTCCCAGACCCTGAGCATAGTTTTCTATGAGCCGGATACACCGGATATGATGATGATTAAATAAAACTATAAAACAAACTTAATTTATACTTTTATTAGTTTAAAAAACGGCGCTGAAGCCTATAATTAGGCGGTGGTTAGACAAATACAGAGGTTGAGTTGGGAAAAAACAAGGGGATAAACAGATTAATTTAAACTAACTAATATATACTCCTAGTACTTTATCCTTCCTAATCAAGTAACCAAAAAAGGCAATTTCCTAAATAATAATAAATAAAACAAATATTATAAAATAAGCAATCCGAATCCACCTTAATTTTTGTTTAATACCTTTCTGCTTCCTCTTACCAGACACAATTTTATGTTAATTAATTTCATTCTCTCCCCTTTCCTCATTCCACCCCTTCACAAATCACAATTATGCTCTTAATCAACTAATATTAAATAACAAAATCCTAGGATTATTATATTTATATATTTATAAATGAAAAAATTAGCGTGAATAATTTAATCTTTAGTTAATTTCTATAATAACATCTAATTATTGATTAATTATAAATAATACCAATTTAAAGGGTGTTTTCCTAGAAAATCTATAACATGTTAAAAATCAAACTATAGGTGATTATGATACAAAAAAATTGGTAAATTAGTTAATAAACCAAACTTGGTGTTATTCTAAGAAAATATGCCCCTAAGTTGGTACTCCCTCCACCCCTTTTTATTGTCCATTTTCTTGTGGGCACGCAAATTAAGAACAAATTAAGAAAAATGGTAGTAAGGTATTTTAAGTGATTATGATAATTGTAAAGGTGGTAATTGGGGTATTTAAGTGATTATAATAATTGAAAAGGTGGTATGTGAGGTATTTTAAATAATATAAGTTGGGGTAGTTGGGAGTATTTAGATATAAAAGCTTTACAAAAAATAGAAAGTGGACAATTAGAGTGAATTGACTAAATAAGAAAAGTGGACAATAAAAAAGAATTAACGGGAGTATTATTCATAGTTAATCTATAGTTGGTATTATCGTAGAAAAGTTAACAAAATGTTTACATTTTCATACTTATATGGAGATATCATTTAACCTTTGATATCTCTAATTATAATTATACATAAAACTTTTGTGAGTCGAATCAAACAAGTATCTGCCTATTATGCTGAAAATTATAAGTTAAAAATACAATAAAAATTAAAAATAATTAGCAAATCATAATGAAAAATTAAATGGGATTCCTAAGGTAGTTTAGGAGGAAATATATTTAAATCGATATTAAATCATAAATTTATAAACAAAGGAGTACATTAATTGATATTATTATACTTCTTCCATTTAAATTACTTGCAACATTTAAAATTATGCACTATTTAAGTATTTATCCATTACCCTTAATTTATGAATAATTTTTTAATCTATAAAGTTAAAACATAATAAGTATAATTAATTAATGCATTATGCTGCGTAAAAAATAAATCTTACAAGTATTTTAAAACACAAAAAGTATATCCTTGTTCATCACCTTAATTCATAAAACAGATACTTTCACAAATCTTATCTTATCTTAATCTTGATACATAAAAAACTACTAAATATAGATTAAATAATTAAGCATTATGCCAATGCTAATTTATTTATTTGTAGAGAATTCATCAAGCAAACTTAAATAAGATCTCGAGTTCGACTCTCATCTAATCCTCGCTACATATACATTGAAGATAAGAGGAAGCAATTAACAAATCAAAAGTAATGGCAGCAAAATATCTACATTAATGAAGAATCACACAAATTATTAGCTAATAATCAAAATGCTAATTAATCAGTCACAAAGTCAGTAATGAAACAGAAGATAAAGCAAGATGAGGATTAATTAATTAATTAGTAAACTAAGATTAATTTCCCTCTTAATTAAACTCATAAACAACATAGGAAACCTACTCGAATCCAAAAAAAAAAACTAGAAAAATAAGAAAAAGAAATAAGGTAGAAGGATTGGGGAAATCTTGTAGGAGTACTTAATTTTCTCACTGATCTTGTTCTTCATCTTCCTGAATAATCTTAACTAAACACTAAAAAACAGTTTTTATTAAACAGAAAAGAGTTTAATTAATCAAGAAGAGGAAGAAGAACCATTAGTGTTCTTGCCATTATACTGTTGATGATGATGGTGATGGATATGGTGGTTTGAAGAATTATGGTTGTTGATACTACTGCTATTACTATTCCCATTTCCATTCAAATTACCAATCTCATCTTCATCAATAATGGGATTATCATCATTCAGATCATTATTATTGATGGGATTAGTGTTTAGATTACTATAATTAGTAACACCATTAACATCACCAGCAGTTGTAATGGCAGATGCAGATCTCTTCCCGAAAGTGTTCTTGTTATTATGCATCCAAACTTTGAATACTCCTTTTTCAACCCCAATTTCATTGCAGAATCCATTTACCATTTCTTCATTTGTTTTCTGCATTTTCCATCCTACTTTTTCTGCAAATTCGTACATTTTATCTTTCTGATTTTGGGTGAATTTCGTCCTGAATCGCTTTCTGCTTGCTGGGTGGGAGGAAGATGAGTTCATCAACTGGTGGGGCCCGTTGTGCGGCCCGTTTTCAGGTCCACCACCGCTTAAAGCTAATAGCATATGGGGTGCAGAACCTGGGTAGTATGTAGATGAGATCGGTGGAGGTGATGAAGACCCAGGACTCCGTCCACCACCACGAGAACCTACTGCCGGACCCGTCATGGGATTAGACCCAGGAGGTGGAAGTGGATGGTGTCGATGATGCGGGTGGTACTCGATCATATGGGTAAAACCCGTACCAGTATTTCCCATCAATTCTTCTGGCTCACGACGGTGGAAATTCCGGTGACACCCACATGCGGCGCACTTCAGCGAAGTCGGGTCAGCAGAAGATGCGTTAGGAACCGGCATAAATTCTCCGCACCCATCAAGCGCGTGACCACCGGAATTCGCCGCATGGTTTTTCAAACACTCTTTGTAAACAACACACGGCGGCGCGTGACGCTTCAACACACCATTGCTGAAGGAAATCGCCTTAGATGGCTGGATCCGAGGTGGGGTTTCACTTTCAGCTTCTGGACTTTTGGTGGGCGGAATTATACTCAGACCCGAACCCGTTTCTCTTGCAGTCAAATCCATTTCTTCTTCTGGTGGTATTCTTCTTCAAACATCTACTCACCTGAAAGATTTCTTCAATTTTCTTCAAAGGGAAATCAAAATAATTATCCTTAAGTTTGGTGGGTTTCTAATCTCTGAAAAAAAATGGGGATAAATTGAAAGAAAAGTGTAATCCAGCTTGAAAATAATTTAGTTTATTGTTAAATTAATTAAAGAAAATATGTTTGTTTGATGTAGGAGTAATGATTAAGAAGAAGATGATGATGATGGAGAGGTAAGTAAAAAAGGGAAGGGTGGGAAGACTGAAGAGTGATGCAGTGAGTATGAGTATGTTGATAATAAAAATCTTTTTGGGTTAATGTCTATGTGGTCATCCTTCCTAACCACATGTTTTGGTTTTTCTTAACCATGGTTATATAAATCTTAGCTTGGTTTAGCTATTATCATCAGTAAACACTACTTTGTTTTAACCTGGGTTAACACTTAATATTACACAAACTTTTGTCTGCTTCATTTAATGTGTAACTTGTGTACTCTAATCTTTTTTCTTTTTTTTTTCAATGGGTGTTTTACAATTTTTTGTACGTTGATTAATTCAGTTGGATTACGTAAAAAAAAAAGGGCATTATTATTTGTCGCCACCCTTTTACTAAAATCGCCACCCCTAATTTTTTTTTATTTTTTTTTAGTTTTTTTTTTATAAATATTTTATAAATATTTTCTGATTACTACTTGGTCCTAGATCATAAATTTGAACCGTGACGACTACATGTTATAAATAAATTAAATAATATTAACATAAACATATTATAAATAAATTAAATAATATTAACATAAAATTTTTTTAAATAAATAATATATTATCAATTAATAGCTACATATTATAAATAAATTAAATAATTATTAATCACAAAACAACAAATATTTAAATAATTAATTAACATAAACATAATTATATGTTAAATAAATAATTTTTTAAAAAAAAAATGGAAAACGCTAATACGTTAAAATACCATGAATACACAGGTAAATTTCAAGACAAAACATGCTAATGTACCATGTACATTCAAGACGCTTTGCGCTTAATTTGTTATGGTATTTTCGACATTTTTCGTAATGCATGAATTTTCAGACATTTCGTAGATTTTCACATTTTTTTTTATTAATTAATTATTTATTATTTAATTTATTAAATGTATATTTATTAAAATTATTTATTTAATTTATTTAAAATATTTATTTTTTGTGATTAATTAATTATTATAAAATAATAAAATTATAACAATATTATATTAAATTAATTAAAATTATTATAAACAAAAAAAATTATTATAACATTATTAAATTATAAACAAATAAACAATAACATATTTCAAAACAAATAACAATAATAACAAATAATAATTAAAATATTTATAAACAAATAATAACAATAACAAATAATAATAATAATATTTATAAACAAATAATAACAATAACAAATAATAATAACATTTATATTAAATACATAAAAAAAAATTTATAATAAAATTTAAATAACAATAACTAATAATAATAAATTTATAAAATTAAAAAAAAAAATTGGGGTGGCGATTTTATTAAAAGGGTGGCGACAAATAAAAATTGGGAAAAAAAATACCTATGATTAATTTTGTATTGTTAAAAATAGATTGGTACTATTTGTCCCATATAGTTTGAAGCAAAGAGAGTAGTGGTTGTTTATTTAAGAAAAAATAGATAATGGTAATAAATAAATAAAGAGAGAATTTAAAATAGGTAAAGTGTATGGATAAAAAAACGGATCTAAAAAAAGAAATGATGCTAATTACTTGCAACATTACTATTTTTGGCAAAAATAATCTACTTATTTTATCCTCACTTTATTCCTATCCCACTATCACCATCAATCATATATCATTCCATTAATTATTTAATATACCCACAAGTCACAACCACTATCTACTTATAATAACTTTTTTTTATTTCTACCCCACGTATCACCATCAATCATACACCATCTCTACTTTTACCATACTGATTTGATTACCCTTAAAATATATGTCAAACTCAATGGTGCAACTAAAACGAAACAGATGAAATATTTGTTTTGCATATTTGAAAAACGACTTACTCCATACGATACAATTTACAGCTAGTTTCTTGAGAGAACGTTTTTTTGAAATACGTATCTCAAACCCAGTTGGATATTTGTTCTCTCAAAAACACCATTTCTCACGAAAATTTGTAAACAATATTATCTCTTTATTTATTTATTAGTATTAAATATTAAATATGCACATTTTTATTAAAACACATGCACATAATTTTGCTTGTTTTGAGAAGGTATAGGAGGAGTTTAGGACAAAAATGGTGGTTATGACTCGGAGCAAATAACGAGTTAACTCGGAGGAATAGAATGGGGAGAGTATTGCTTTTGTCAGTTGAATTGCTTTAAGAAGAAGGTAAAAAAACAACAGAAGATGGCAGGAGGGTTAACCAGTCTGAGTAATTTAGTGTTTGGCATCTTAATTTGTCAATGTTGCAGTAGCAGGGCACCACAACAAACCTGCCTCCTACACTTTTTAACACCTCTTCTTCATAATTTTGTTTTACAAACCCACTACTACTAATTTTTAATGTGTGTGCGCGTACAAATCAAGCTACTTTCAACTTTTTTAGAACCATTTTTTTTTAATTTTTTTTTTAATTTTGACTAATTTTCGAATAAGACAGTCTCATCAACGGTGGATTAAAGATTACACTTCCTACGTTTTAAATACTTACTATGTTTAGATTTTGTGCACTATTTATCGTTGAAGCTTATTTTATATATTATGACTAATGTGTAAGCAAAAATATAGTCAAGTGGGATCTTGTGAGTCATCTAATCACATACTTTCATAATATTAACTTTTTAGAAGTATAATTTTGAATTTGTATAATTCAAAATATGAGTAAACAAAATAACGCATTGAAATGTGTAAAAAGTGAAATGTAGCAAATATAATGGAACTGAGGAAGTAGAAATTTTATTTAGTTTTTGATATTAATATATTGAAAATAGACTAAAATTTAACATTAGTGGAATTTGAACCTCTAATCAACAATATCATAGGAAGACATATAACCAACTGAGTGACGCTTAACTGATGAAATATAAAGAGTTTGTTAATACTTCCTCCGTTCTGAAATACTTGCTACATTTTGATTTTGTGCACTACTCATCGTTCAAGCTTATTTTATATATTGCGACTAATGTGTAAGTAAAAATATAGTCAAGTGGGATCTTGTTTGAATTGTCTAATCGCATACTTTCATAATATTAATTTTTTATTATTTTTAGATTTGTATAATTCAACATATAAATAAACAAAATAACGCATTAGAATGCGTAAAAAGTGAAATGTATCAAGTATAATGGAACGAATGAAGTATATGAGACCCCTATTTTATGGGGGCCCTTGGGTCTCATAGTGAGACCATTTCTATTTGGATATACAAATGTACACTTACTATCTAAAAGTGATTAATTATAACTTTAAAACGATAATTTACAGTTTTAAAGTAGATAATTTTTTATAGTCTTGGAGTAATCACTTATAACACTGATGTAATTACTTGTTGTTTTTCCTCACATTAATCAATAAAAATTGAGCTAATTATATGAAATCGTCTAATGGTGAGTGGTTTCTTATACAAGACTTGCTACTTTTCTTTAGACTAGTTAAATATAAATCCAATTTGAGACAAGATTGAAGTCGAATCCATCTTTCAGACACAGTAATATAATGAGTTTTTTTTGGGTATTATTATTTGTCGCTACCCTTTTAATTAAATCGTCACCCCTAATTTTAAATAAATAAAAAAATAAATAAATAAATAAAAACTGAATATATAAATAAATATTTTCTTAATAATTTTAAAACTGAAAAAGTGTAACATCTCTCTAAAAATCTCTAAAAAAAACGTTCGAACGAAAACAAGCTAAATATAGTAATCGAACAATAATGGCGAAATATATAAATAAATATTTTCTTAATAATTTTAAAACTGAAAAATGTCTAAATTTGACTATTTCATGTTTCAATTATGCATTTTTCCTAATTTTTAATTATTTATTTAACATATAATTATGTTTATGTTTCGATTATATTTATTTAATTTATTTATAATATGTTTATGTTAATATTATTTAATTTATTTATAATTTATATTTTTATTTATTTAATTTATTTTTTTATATTTCTGGGATAATGAAAACTTAGGTGATAATGTAGATTATTCGATAGATTTGTTACTGAATAGAGAATTTGCATCTATAGATGAGTTCGTAGTGGATGAGATAGCATTACAAATTGGGTTTTAATTTATGCGT
Source organism: Amaranthus cruentus (assembly GCA_019425755.1). Taxonomy (NCBI): domain Eukaryota; kingdom Viridiplantae; phylum Streptophyta; class Magnoliopsida; order Caryophyllales; family Amaranthaceae; genus Amaranthus; species Amaranthus cruentus. The sequence goes on from CM033460.1 coordinate 9,380,505, forward strand.
CTTTTATAAACATAAGGAAGGGCGCAAAGGAAAAGTTTGTACTTACGTTGTCATAATATAGGTAAATATGGGGTGATTTGAACCTGATAATGTTGTTAGACCGTCAACATGAGTGCGTGGGTGCAAATTTGATCATAGGAACCAAGTAATCGGAAGAAAGACCTTGACGATCCAGATTGTCAGGGCAAAAAGGGCGGCTATAATCACCGTTCTTTGTATATAGAAGGGCCCAAAGTAAGAACAAATAGGGTGAATGCGATATTAGGCAACATATAAGGAATCTCCAGCCAACGGCATAAAACCGCGTTTATAATGACGCGATTAGGAGAACTTTCCATTATTTTCCTAGCATGATTCAAATCTATAACATTAGACAAGCATAGGAGAAAGGATGGATAGTAGGACTCCTCTTGACTTTACATTTCATGAGAGAATTATATTGTATGGGCATTTGGATAGCGGCAGTTGACGAGCTATTAATTGCTAACCCTATATCTATCCGGATGATAATGCATGGCCCTGGGTTGTGTTGATAGACACAAGCGTACAAAACGAATAAGGGAAGTGGCCCCTTTAAATAATAGGAATGCGCAACCAACCCACAACTTTTGGTTGATTCTTAGCGAATGGCAGGGTGTCTTATTCTTAGGTTTTGGAGAGGGTTCGGGATATATATGGTAATGTCGGATGCCTAATGTTATGCGTCCGGATAGAGACGAGGGGTTTTCTGCAGCTATTCGGATGTCTACCGGTAAATAGAATCATGTTTATCTTTTATTTGTATACCAAGTATATGTTTATTGTTTTAATTATGATTTTTGTTTAATGTGAAAGCGCCATTTACTTTGTGTATGGCATATTGGAAATGATGTGGAGAATATGAGTAACACTCGGTGGTAAGAAAAAAGAACAGGAGCTCTTTAGACAAGGAAAATGAACCAACGGTTACGCCAACGTCTGAAGAATTTGGAGCGGGTGGAATGAGATTGTAGCCAGTGGTGAAAAGGAATAGAAGGGTGGTGCGTTTTTTAGGCTGGGACATGGATTCCTCATAAAGGAAAAATTTGCGTGCCCCGGGCGAATGACTGCATGCATTTTTTGGGAACCTTACTACTAGTAGGTTGAAGCCGACTCATCATTCAAGTATTATCTTGGTAGTGGCAACAGCCATTCGATACACTGTTAAAAGGCACCGCACAAATGACTAATAAAAGCCAAAATAAGACAAAACGCTTCAGAATCATGAGTTCGATTGCTGAACTTCTAGACTTAGCCATTTGAGGCTATCTGAGCGTTTCATACATGCCTTTGATTACGCCAATGGAATGCAAAGGATGTTAGGTTGGGGATTATGTTTTTGATAAATCGGTTGTGTTCTTCAAAGATACCCATGGTATTCCCCGCATGTTCATGTTTTTTGTTTGATAGCGGTGTAATTCACCGGCGACTTAAACATCTTTTGGAGAACTTTGAAGTGCAGAATGGGCCCAAATTTAAGAAGTTCGAGATGCAAGCGTGCAACAAAGACTACTTTGAAGGGTTGGTGAAGAAGTGTAAATGTCGATCCCCGTGATTAGACACATGTCCGTATTAAGATGAACTACATCCGGATGGTAACGAATATACCGAGCCACAAGGAAGCCCACGAGGGAAGGGAAGGGCCATTCGACCCAGTAACCCTTAGGAGAAACAAAAGCGCATTGGCCAATGCAGATCATCCTCAGGGCGAGTTGAGATCTTCTTCCTGGTAAATCAAGCGGAATCCACTCAACGCCACTGGAATAAATTTGTTTCAACTTCCGGTAAATGTTTAATTTTGGATTTTATATTAGTCTCGTTGATTTAATGCTAATAATTGTAGTTTTTAGGATGGTGTTGCGGGTGATTTTTCAATGTTCCCGGGCAGTACATTCTTACATTCTACCGCCTATCTCTTTCATTGGATCGATGTTAGGTGATGGTAATTGTGGTTTTCAGAGCGATCCCGATTAAAGGGGGCGAGGATAAGCGGCCATTACGCATGGCGATGTCCCTTGAAATGGAAACGATCGCAACAATACCCCCTCAGATATATCCATCACCGGGATTGTGGAGGAACAAATATCTGGGTTAGTCGCATTGATGGACCGCCTAGGTTTGACCACGGATGGAAGCTCAAAATTATATGATGCAACGCTTTTGAACATTGCCATTGCACACTATGGGTCTCCGATGGTCATAGTCATTATAATTTTTAGTTCTTCCACTTAGAAGAAGGGGAAGTATGCTACATAAACTTATACCATCTTTTTGGGTGACCAGAATCATTACGTTCAACTTTTAATGAACGATATACATCCCACCCGCCACCAGAAAATTGGAAGGAGGTGCGCTGTGTAGAGTTGGCCGACCCTATCAAAATAGGATATCTCCATGGAATAGGATGCTTGGGGAGGAGACAACCAGGGAAATAATACATGATGATGCAATCAACTTAGATAGTCCATAATTATTTTATTGTATTTCATTCATAATTTTTATTTGTATATAAACATTTATAATTTTTTTCAAGGTATTAAGGTCCATATTCTTTCATTGTATTTAATTGAATTCATGCAGTTCGAAATATAAATGTTTACAAATAAATTTAGTTCATACTAATCTAATTAAAATAAAATCTAAATTTAGTTCATGAAATAAAATATAACGTCAAAAAAAAAAAATTTAAATTCATGAAATAAAATATAACGTCAAACAAATACTAAAGTTTCCTTGTAAAGTTGCCACTCATCGGTAAATCTCTCAATCCACAATATACAATTTAGCGCTTCTTGCCCCCAGGTCGCCAATCCTTTACGCCTCCCATCCTGTCGTTGGAGCCATGGACATGGCTTCGATGCAAACTATAAAACAAAAAAAATATATTGACAACCTTTAAAAAATATGTTGTCATTTAAATATAAAATAAGTCAAAGCACTAACATAAGCCTCCTTGTTACCCGGGCCATATCATAAGAGTTGGGTGGACCATCAACGGAATGATAAAAAGCATGAAGCACCTAAACTAGTCTATGTACTTCATGCTCGATGGATAAGTACTGCCTCTATGATCAACTTTGGCAAAAAAGAATCCTATTCCATGTCTCCGTGTAAATAGTCAAATGGGGGAAGGTCAGTTGAGTAGCCTCTCGTAGCTGGTCGGTGAGCCTCGGCGGGTCTCAGAGGGGGGACAGGAATAGACTGTACAAACCCTAGTCCGGACATTCCTCTGCAAATACACCCTCGAGATATCAAAGCAAGGATACCCCAATGAACGTGGTGCGGGTGCCCATTCAAGAAAGCCCTGGGTCATTACCGTAGGGAGTCCACTCAACCGCATAAGACATTCGGATTAAAAAACATCTTAATATAAAATAACAATAACAAACGAAGGTGTGTTAAGGAAAGTACTTAAACATGGCTCCGCCGAGAGTCCAAGATGCTCTCAGATTCTTTATCATAGCTCCCCGTTGGCTTCGGGGACCACATCTCCGCCTCGTTTTGTTACGGATATTCTAGGCAGGATGGGGCAAAGGCCCCGGAAGTACTGAAATCCATGTCTGAAAGAGCGCCGACAACCCCAATAGTCCCAAGATTCTCTCAACGCGCATCAATTGGGAAAGGTAGGCCGGGTAACACACCCAGCAATCTCACCCTTATCGCGAAACGAATAATAGGGTGCGGTCTCACCCCAATTGGGTCTTATCAACTGCCAGTGCGAACCGACTACGTACCTATAGTAGGGTAAGCCCATTCCAAAGAGGGGAACCGGGCGCTCCAACAACCTCACCGACGCAATCCGCCATTAATAAGACCTTTTTCTCCGCAGCTAGCCTATCGGTCCCAAATAAACGGCCGGGCCCAACTTCCATTCGCATCGCATAAAGAGGAAGAGCACCATCAATAGTAAGCTTAAAATGCTGCACGCCGTGAACATAATAGTCATTGCCTCATGGCATGGGGGTGTTCGTGATCGCAACCTTTCCCCAAAGGCCGCATCGGCACTATCGATGTGCTGGTGCACCGTAAGGAAGCTACGCCTCGCGAGTCTAGAATAGCACGGGCACGAATCCGCCGATGATAGAGTCGACGTCTTCCTAAGGCACCTTAAAATAGGGGGGTACGCCAACCCTCGAAAATAACCCTCGCCACGCGCTCCGGAGTGGGAATCAAACAATCGAACGGCTCCCTACCGGGTTCTCTAATCACCCACTCGGATCATCAACGCGAGCCCCGCCCCGCGGAGCCAGATCCTCAACATGGCGCTACCACCGATCAAGGTCCACCGCCTAGAAATTTTTTTTAAACTATCGAAACTCCCGACGGGCCCACTCGACAGCCTCCAACCGACTCCCCCTCACCCAGACTCATCAACTCAGATCATAGTCGCCCGAGTCAAATGGGATCACACGCAGGTTCCTCTTGGGGCAAGGTAGACGCGACTGTGAGCTCCTCTCAGGCTCGGCTATATCCAACCTTTTCCCTGCCTAGCCCTCCTAGCAGAACCAGTAACCCCTCTCTCATGGGGGTCCCCCCTTAGTAAGGTCGGTCTAAACGTATTCCCACTCAGCATGCCTCTAAAATACCCCTTCCCTCTACCGTGATTTCCAGCCATTTACTACAATTTTTATAATTTAATTAATTATTATAACACTATAATAACATATTTTAAAACAAATTAAAATTATTATAATAACATTATTAAATTATAAACAAATAAACAATAACAAATAATAATAACATTAATATTAAATAAATAATAAATACAAAAATTTAATAATAATAACATATTTTAAAACAAATTAAATTAAACTCATAAACAAATTAATTAATTAAATTTATTAATTTAATTAAAATTATTATAATAACATTATTAAATTATAAACAAATAAACAATAACAAATAATGATAACATTAATATTAAATAAATAATAAATACAAAAATTTAATAATAATAACATATTTTAAAACAATTAAATTAAACTCATAAACAAATTAATTAATTAAATTTATTAATTTAATTAAAATTATTATAATAACATTATTAAATTATAAACAAATAAACAATAACAAATAATGATAACATTAATATTAAATAAATAATAAATACAAAAATTTAATAATAAAAACATTTATAACATAAAAAAATAACATATAATAATAAAATTTAATAATAACATATAATAAATTTATAATAACATATAATAAATAAATTAAAAAAAGGAAAACCGTACAAAAAAATAAAAAAAAAAATTTTTTATCACAAATAAATAATATTTTCATATATTATAATATTTTATATTGAAAATACATGGCGAGATCGCACAAACGTGCGATTGTACCATACAATCGCACGTTTGTGCGATTCCATGGTATTTTCGCACGCTTTTGTGCATTTCCTATGTGTTTTCGCATTTTCGTGCATTTTCCATTTTTTTTTGGAATTTTGAATTGAGATTGAGTTTAGAATTACCTCGTTTTTTTGATAACGATTCCGAATCCAAAGCTTTAGCCCAAAAAATTTTTGAAAGATTTTTGTGAGTTTTAGAGTGATAATTTGTGAGTTTTAGAGTGATAAAAGTGTTAAAGTGAAAGATTCGATTGTTGTTAATACTCGTTATTTTATTAAAAGGGTGGCGACAAGTAAAAATTGGTTTTTTTTTTGATAAACAGTAATATAATGAGTTAGAACTTGATATTATAACAATAACTTGAAATTTTGTCTTTGGCCTAGTATAATAAGTAAAACTTTTAAAAATTGAGTTAATTAATTTTTCTATTAATTAAATATTGAATATTTGTATTAATTATGCAATTTTATGTTATTTAATAATTACTTAGTATATTGTTATTTTATTTTATTATTAAAGTATGAAATATTATGGCTGGTAATCACGATAGAGGTAAGGAATTTTTAGGGGTCTATTATCTGGCAACATCCCATCGTATTGTCTAGAAACATCTCTAGACCAATGCATCTTAGAGATGAGTCATGAGATGGATGTTACCGGGTCAACCCATCGTACAATGCTAGCGCAAGCGGTTAGATTAAATCAGTCCCAACGTCAAGCACTTTAGAACAGGTGTGTACACGAATTAATGAGCCTATGCGGGCTTTTCGTGCACGTAGTTACTCTGGATCAAGGGATGAGGAGCAGATACATAGTTAGTATCAAGGGTGTGTGGGACAGCTTAAACGATTGCCCAATGACGGAGGTTCAGATTTGTGTGCACACACGTTAAGCCTAGACTTATGCTGGTCCTGATGCCCTATCAACGATCCCAATGGATGATGTAGTTGCCCGTGTTAGGAGGCGTAGGCAGACTAACAACAGAAATTAGGTGATTACTACACCCAGCGAGGTACACCTACGAATATTAAGATGTTGCCTAGCTATAGTGGAAACATAACTAGCGTTATATAGGAGGGTCATGAACCTATCCCTCCGATTTAGGAGTGTCGTACTAGGAAGAAGATGGTGGAGGCCATCATCAGACTTAGAGATATGTTTGATGAGTTGTACAAAGAGTTTTCTGGTACTTGTTTGGGCTAATTGTCTTCTATCATGCATCAACACCTTGATTGTGCTTTGATATATGTTTTTATTGAGAAGTGACTATCGAATACCAACACGTTTCACTTGCCATGGAGGAGATGTCTATCATGTTGCACAACGTGCAATGCATACTTGCCTTGTATATTGGTGGTTCATTGCCAAAAAATCTTCCAAGAGGAGACATAGGCAGTGGCTTTCAAATGGCTATTCAGGGAGTCAATAAATGTGCTCCACAGGACCTAGATGTTAACTAGTAGGAGCATCAACGTCAACGACCTTTTGATGCAAAGCAATAGGATTTAGTCATTATGGTCGGAGTCTACATATATCTATTGTCAAGTCAACAAGACAAGAAATGGTATGATATCTCACCCTATATTTGATGTGGATGACGAACAAGTCAACTTTGGCGTACTTATATCTGCTGGGTATGACTAGTAGGTTTGGTTGTAAGATCATTGAGGAAGTCTTAACACTATTACAAACATAAATTTATGAGCACTTTTAGACCTTCTACCCTCATTCTCGTCACCGTGATGTTCCAAGAAAGACGAGAACATAGTTGTGGACGCTGATAAAGACACCTTGTGATGTATCTAGATTGACATCCTATTGTGGTTGTATTATGTATCCAGACTGACGACCGGATACAACACCTTTTACAAAACATGAAATATTTGTCGCATTGCAGTGAGGTCTTAGAGATCTATGGATATGCTACTTCTCTCATGTTGTATTATTTATTTATGCATTTTATTTTTATGTAACTACAAACTTCTTTTTATTTATTGATATTGATGTTGTTCTTGATAATGATGCTTTTATTGATAACAATTTTCTAATTACAAATTATAATAATGACAAATAACAAATTACAAATTTGAAATTACAATAATTACAAATTATAAACTACCTAAAGTGATTGTATCATTTGCCTAATTATTCTTTCATGACGACCTTTGACTTATAAGTTTGTTCAACAGATTATTTTACTATGATAATGGTCGTTAAAATGTCTAGCAAAAGTGTGACAAGGTGTTCTTCAACATAAATGAACCAGTGGCAGGGGAGATGAATATTCATTAGCATCTGAATAAAATGATTATTGTATGGGTAAAAATATAATTCAGAGATCATTAAGATAAATTACAGTCAAAGAAAGTCAGATACATCGAAATCTGGCAACTTAGAGCTGAGAAGGTCCCTGATCTGGTAAGACATTCTGATGATCAGGGAGGAATATTCTTTGTTATATAAAAGCATATTGCATGAGATAGTCACGTGAAGTTTGAGGACACTTGTACACCATTTATTAGACCTCAGTTAAGTGGGCCACAAGAGGCAAATAAAGTATTTGATGTAATCTTAGAGCTTGACACATGCAAAGAGGATGTTGAGACACGCAAAAAGGAGGTCTCTTGGGATTGATGAAGGAATGTTTTCTCTCAAATCATTTGCTATAAATACAGACTCAAGTACAATAAATGAGGTAACTTTTTCTTAATGGACTTTGATTGATAAGGAAGGAGAAAAATACAAAGAAACAGAAAGATAATTAATTGAGTTGAACATCATAAATTCACATTGATTTTTAGAGCAACGTTATAAAGAGATATTAATTGTGATTATTTATTACAAAGGACCTTACGTCTAAACAAACCCTAAGCCATAATCCACCTGATTGCCACTGAGCATCTTGAAGGACTGGTTAGGCAAATCATCCGTTTTATCTGATACTGACTTGGGCGTCGGAGTAGGTCCCCGGAAAAAGCTTCCGGACCTGACTGACCCATTGTATGTTTTGCAGGTCATCTGATATTTTCATTATCTTTTAAAGATCTTGCTGCATAACTAGGCAAGGAATTAAATAAAAGGATTTCCACCAGCTTAATCTTCTGATTAAATCATAAATCAGGATATTAATAAAATCATTAATTGTTCTTAGAAATAGACAGGAACAATTACTATTAATGATACATAAAGCAAAACTCAACTAACATCATGTGCTCCCAGATTTTTTCTTAGTCGTAGAATCAAGACATTATATTCAATTTTATCCGCTAAACTGTATTCGTAGTACAATTAGCACGAAGCTTCCAACTAGTGTATGTACGATGCAAAGCTTTTGTTGTGCGCTCCAATTCTGTACAGGTCATCCTCGACTTCTTCAACTGATAAATAAAAATGGTTGTATTGCTCCCTGTTACAATAAGTTATCGTTTCAAATATAAGTGTAAAGCATATTAAATAACAACATGCAATATTTATGAGCAGATAAATAAATATTTATTAACTTGCATCTCCATGAACATGGCATTACGAAGTAAAGGACAATTTTCTTCGCCCTCATATATGTCATTGTGATTGTTTAATCCATAATTATCGTACCAGCTCTAATAACATTTATCTAGTCAAAAAGTCAGAGACTAAGAATACGTGGAAGACATTCTGACCATGAAAATGTGAGAAATCACGATCCGCTCCATTTGTTAATTGAAAGTGTAAAATGAAATTAAAAATGAACTACCACATAAATTAAAGTTGAAGTTAAGCCCAATGGATGATTGAGATCATCCACTTTATCTTTCTGTAGATGAAGAACGAGAACCACTTCCAGACCCTCGCCCACTCGAAGATAATCTAATGTATTCAACTGAACTAGGATCTTCTGATTGTAGGTCTCTCTCTCTTGGCGCTGGAATCCCCTATGGCTCTAGTATATTTGTACAGTCTAGGTGAACATTGTGTTTGAGTATCTGAGACATACGTTGAATAAAAACAGGATCTTCTTCAAGGACCTCGTACACGAATATTTGAAGGCATCTTTTTATTAGTAGATATGATTTATGTAAATAGATAAGGGTACATGTGTAATTATTCATAGTTCTAGGGTAGGTATTGATGTATATATATATATATATGGTCCCAATGATTAATACAGGGCAAGAGAATCATTACAATCTCACATGGTATCAGATTCTTGGGTCTCTTCTAATCCCTAAAAACCGTCGCCATCTTTTCTTCTCTCTCCTGGGATTTTATCTTCTCTTTCCAGTACGTGAGTGAGTGCCCTCCTTTCCCTCACCACTTGCATCTACCAACGTCCTTCATTACAGAGATAACGGCTACCTCCATTACTGCTTCCTCACAAAAACACCACCACTGATATTACTCCTGCCTCTTCCTCACCTCACAAAACACCACCACTGATATTTCTCCTGCGTGCCTCCATTAGTATTCTTCCTCATACCTGCGTTCTCTCTTTCATCTCCTTTTGTCTGGTTTTTCTACTATGGTGTAGCCGTACGGTTTTCTTCCTCACCTCACACAAGTATCTTCTGGTATTTCTTTTTTGTTCTTTCATCTCATTTCTTCTTCATCATAATATTACATTCTGCACCAAATTTTTCTTCACCCACGTGTTAATGGCGGATAAATCCAAGACCCCTTCTCTTCACCCAGCAATGACGGTCACCAATATTCAGAACCATGTTCCCATCCTTCTTGAAATGGAAAAAGGAATGTACTCCACATGGTCTCATCTCTTCACCACTCATTGAAAAGCTTACCGGGTGCTTCATCATATCATCCTACCTTCCTCAACTTCTTCTTCTTCCTCTGACACAACCACCGACCTTGAATCTACGGCTGATTGGGAATGTATTGATGCTATGGTGCTTCAATGGATATATGGCACCATTTCTCATGACTACGATTATCACTCCTACGGGAACGGTGACGGCGCAGAAAGCTTGGGAGGACCTACGGGATATATTTCAAGACAATAAGTCTACTAGGGCTTTATACTTAGAGGATCAGTTTACCCAAACCAAGCTGTCCCAGTTCTCCGATGTGAGTGCCTACTGTCTTCATCTTAAAAGCCTTGCCGACTAACGTGCTAATGTTGGAGCACCTGTCACCGATCAACTCTTGGTTCTTCAGCTTATTAAGGGTCTCCCTCGGTCGTATAATGATGTTGCTATATCCTTGGAACAACTTGATCCCTTTCCGTCCTTTTACCTAACTCGGTCGCGGCTTATTCTCCATGAAACTCGCTGAAATCATCAAGCATCCCGTGACTCTCTTGATGAGTCAACAACCCTATATTCGGCCCACCATACTTAGGGTGAACTGGTTTCCCACTCCAATCCTCGAGTCTCTCATGCACCACACGCTCCTATTGTACGTGGTGGTCCAGGGAGATCTAGGGGCGGTCGTCGTCGTGGATCTCATTCTACACATCGTGGGGGTCGTAGTGCGGGGCCTCTACCTGCTTACACTTCTTCATCGTCATCTAGGCCATATAATCAGTGGTCTCCATGTTCCAATATGCCTTCTCAGTGGGCCCCATGGCAGTGTCCTCCTTGGTCGTTCCCTCCTTGCCCTTACCCTACTTCTATGTCATGGCCGAGATCTCCGGGGCCATCTAATGCTGCTGATGTGCTAGGCTCTCGTCCTCAAGCATACAATGCTCATACTTCCACTCCATATCCTACGGATATTCCTGCGGCATTTCACACTATGTCGCTGCATCCTCCTGATGGGTCTTGGTATATGGATACTGGCGCGACTAATCACATGACATCTTCGGCAGGTACTCTCTCCCCTTATACTAATTGTAGTAGTAGAAATAATATTATTGTTGGTAGTGGTGATGTTATTCCAATTCGTGGTCATGGAAATGCGTGTCTTCAACCCCCCCACCCTCCCCTTGCCCTTAACAATGTTCTTCATGCTCCCAAAATTATCAAAAATCTTGTTTCTGTTCGACGGTTCACTAGTGACAATCATGTATCTGTTGAGTTTGATCCGTTTGGGTTTTCTGTGAAGGACCTCTGGACGGGGAGACCAATTCTGCGATCTAACAGTGACGGGGATCTCTACCCTCTTCTTCCATCATCACCTGCTCTAGTTTCTCCACCCTTTGCTGCTATATCAGAGACTTTATGGCATAGTCGATTAGGTCATCCGGGGGCTAATATTCTGCATACTCTTAGGAAGAATAATTTCATACAATGTACTGAATTGTTCTTCTATTTGCCACTCTTGTGTACTAGGAAAACATATTACACTGCCTTTTTATGATTCTACTTCTGTTACATGTTTGCCTTTTGATATTGTGCACAGTGATCTTTGGACTTCCCCTGTTGTTAGTTCTCTTGGTCACAAATATTATGTGTTGTTTTTGGATGATTACTCTAATTTTCTATGGACATTTCCCATTGCTTGCAAATCTGATGTGTTCTCTATTTTTGATTCATTTTATACAACTGTTCTCACTCAATTTGAACGGCGTATTAAATGTTTTCAATGTGACAATGGGCGGGAGTATGATAATTCGTCATTTCACCAAAAATTTTCCTCCCGACATGGTTTTATCTTTTGCTTCTCATCTCCTCATACCTCTGCACAAAATGGGAAGGCTGAACGCAAGATACGAACTATCAATAATATGGTTCGGACCTTGATGCTTCACTCTTCCATGCCCCCTCGCTTCTGGCATCATGCTTTGGCTATGGCCACATACCTCCACAATGTTCTTCCTACTAAACTCCTCCATAACTTATCTCCTACCCAAGTTTTGTATAATAAAACTCCAACCTTAGATTATCTCCGGGTGTTTGGGTGTCTGTGTTATCCGTTATTCCCGTCTACCATTATACACAAACTTCAGGCTCGTTCCACTCCATGTGTTTTCTTAGGGTATCCATCTAACCATCGTGGCTACAAATTTCTTGATCTCTCGTGCAATAAGATCATCATATCGAGACATGTCGTCTTTGATGAGCAGCATTTTCCCTTTGCTACACCTCATGTAGCCCCCTCTTCCCAATATGAGTTCCTTGATTCTGAGTCTTTTACTCATATGCTTCCCCTCCTTGAACCTCATCCTCCCTATAATTCTGATCAGTCTCCTCCCCCTCCTTATTCGTCGTCAGATGTCTCTCCTCCTAGTTCTCAAGAGGTCTCTCCTTGTGACTCTCTCTCCTCTCCTGTTCCTCCTTCTCCCAGTCAGATTGACCTTGACCCATCTCATGTACCTCCGTTTTCTCCACAGAAGACTACTAGATCCCAACACGGGATTTACAAACCCCGTAAGATCCTTAACCTAAACACTATTACTAATCCATCTCCCATACCCCGTAACCCTAGAGACACGCTTCATGACCCGCATTGGAAAGCTGCCATGACTGATGAATATACTGCTTTAATTAGTAATGATACATGGGAGTTAGTACCACGTCTTGTCAATGCTAAGATTATTAGATGTATGAGGATTTTCTGTCTCAAAACAAACTCTGATGGTTCTTTTGCGAGGTATAAAGCTCGGCTAGTGGGTGATGGGAGTGCCCAACAGGTTGGTGTTGATTACATTGAGACCTTTAGCCCAGTGGTCAAGCCCGCTACCATTAGAACTGTTCTCAGTCTTGCTCTGTCTCGCCACTGGTCCATTCACCAGCTCGATGTCAAAAATGCTTTTTTGCATGGTGACTTGCAGGAAACTGTGTACATGTATCAACCCATGGGGTTTCGGGATCACACACATCCTGATTATGTATGCCGCCTCAAGAAGTCTTTATATGGTCTGAAACAGGCTCCACGTGCATGGTACCAACGTTTTGCGGATTATGTTCGCAAGATTGGGTTTGTGAACAGTATGTGTGATCATTCCTTATTCATTCTTCACCGTGGGTCTGATATTGCTTTCCTTCTGTTGTACGTGGATGATACTATCTTGACTGCTTCCTCTGATGCCCTACGACAATCCATCATAGCCATGTTGGCATCTGAATTCGCTATGAAAGATTTGGGCTCCTTGCACTATTTTTTAGGTATTGTTGTCTCCCAGTCCTCCAATGGTTTGTTTCTGTCACAACGACAATATGCATCTGAGATTATAGCTCGAGCTGGCATGACTTCATGTAAACCAAGTCTCACTCCGGTAGATACCTCAAGCAAGCTTAGTGCTTGCGCTAGCCCTCCTATGGCAAATCCCCAGTTGTATCGTAGTCTTGCTGGGGCCCTTCAGTATCTTACATTTACGAGACCAGACATCTCCTATGCTGTCCAACAGATATGTTTGCATATGCATGATCCTCGTGAGTCTCATTTTCATGCTCTTAAGCGCATCATTCGCTATGTTCAGGTGACAATTTAATATCTTGGTCTGCAAAGCGTCAATCCATCTTGTCTCGGTCAAGCACTGAGCTTGAGTATCGTGCGGTTGCCAATGTGGTAGCCGAAACATGTTGGCTTCGAAACCTACTCCTAGAGCTTCATTGTCCTCTCTCTAAGGCTACTTTGGTGTACTGAGATAATGTAAGTGCTATTTACAATCTCACACTTTTATCGTTAGCATTTGCATTGTGCACATCGTCACAAAAGGGATGTATGTCATGCATCCAAATATGTACCACTTAGTGTATTTTAAGATATATACATGTAACAAATGCATGGTAATTCATGAATGCTTTGAAGAACACAATCACATAGGTAAACACATAATATCCTATATCTGTCTTACAATTATGCATAACGAGAAGTAGCGACAAAGCATGAATAAATACATTATGATACAATGGTCACATCTAAGGGAATCACAACGCCTATGGATTGTTACTTTCTTCCAATGCTTATCTTATCTTAGATTGTTGGTTTATCATTTGTGTGTACGCCCTGTTAAATAGCATATCAATAGAGCTACTACAGCTTCCAAGGTATTATTTAAAGAACGAATGTTGACTCTTAATTCCACCAATAGTATGATTACCCATGTCTGCACACACATTGTCCAATTCACACACAAACTTCTCTTTATGTTGGATCCAGGTACCTATTACGTAATTGACAACCTTTTTATTTCTCTTATTTCAAACAAAAACTATGACTAGGGGTGTTCATTAGCGGGTACCCGACATTTCGGTTACCCGAAAAGCCGGGTACCCCCCGTGTCCCGACCCAATTAATTTGGGTACCTGAATAGGTCGGGTCGAGAGCTGGGTGCCCGATTTTAGTTTTAATTTTTTAGGTTGAACATTTTATAATAAGGCTTTTACAGTAATTAATGAAATTGATTTCTATCAACCAAACCAATACACACTAATAATGGAAGCAAGAACAATACACCCATCAACCATTTTTACAAAAGAAGACTCTTTTATGTCTTTTCTCCATTTTCAGTTTTAATTCTCAAAAGAAAATATCATTTTTGCAAAAAAAAAAAGATCAAGAGCAAAAATGAGGAAGACAGAAGAAGATGAAGGAAGAAAGAAGAAGAGGAAGGATACGATGCCTTCTTCCTTGCCCTAGCTAACAAAATGGCATATGTTTCTTTTTAAACAAACCTGACTCATCAGGCAACCCTAAAAAAGATATTTGTTTCTTTTTAACCAGGTCACCGGGTACCCGCTTACATAAAATTTTGCACCATGACCCGACCCAGAGTTTACAATTATTTTTAGAAATTGAACCGCCATTTATGTTGCGGGCCGGCAGGCCAGCGGGACTAGTCAAATGGATCGGTTTTTTTTAAACAACCCTAACTGTGATTCTCCTACGATGGTCAAATTCTTCAACTATGGAGCAATTATCCAAAGGATGCCACTAGATATGTCTAAACAACTCCCGTTGCTTCTACCACATAATTCGTTAACTATGTTTTCAACATCTTGATATGTATACCGAACAAAACAAAGGATCACATCAAGGCAAGACATGATCTACGTGAACTTAGTATACACTATACATACAAAATTGCATCAAGTAGGCGCGTATTAAGTTTTATTTTTCAATTTGTGTAGTTTATAACAATATTTAATATTATTAATGATAATTTAATTAATATTTACTTTCTATTATATATAGGTGCTTTTATCCGAAAGCTTCTTACACATTAATTGATCAACAAATTGGTGTTTTGCTGTTTTGCTTCAATAGTGGAATATTATTAGATTTTCTAATGATTATGTGTCTAATATGACAATGAATATTGACATGGCTAAGCATTAGTTGTTTGGTATGAAAAGTCACGACTTCCATGTTTTCATTCAACGCTTAATTCCAATTGCATCAAAGAATTGCTACCGATATAGGTTTGGAAAGCTCTTTCCGAGTTGAGCTTATATTGTAGAAGTTTGACAACAACAAAGCTAAGTGTGGACGATTTAAGTAAGATGGAAGAAGATATTCTAGTTATCATCTGCAAATTAGAGTTGACATTTCTGCGCACATTCTTCGATAGCATGAACACCTTTCCATCTATTTGGCATATGAGGCAAGAACTGATGGACTAATCCAATAAGATGTATGTATCCATTTGAGAGGTAAATTATGGGGGTATTTGACAAACAACTTATAGCTGATAGCTGAATGAAATGACTAATTTAACTACCTGATTTTAATAACTGATTTGACCAGCTGAATTCATTAGCTTTTACTTAAGAGTGTTTGGTAAAATTTAGCTGATAGTTGAATGCCAATTAATGTAAAAAGACATTTAGGGACGTGAAGTTTTTTATATTTATATTTGTTTACACTATGTTTTTGATCTCCAAGCAACAATGCTAATCAAATCTTCTCTATGCAGGGCTCTCACCTTCTGGGGGTAAAATTGACCACTTTCCTCTAGTATTTTCTTTTAAGGGATTACGGGTATGGATTGTCCATCACCTTCCCTCATCCAGACCCTGTTTTCGAGCGGGATATTGAGTTAATGATTATGATGATGATATTTGTTTACACTATCCTAGGTAAATTATTGACAAAATATTAATAAACTTCCATACTCAAATACGTAAAGTGATAATAAATAAAACTTGCATAATCATTTACAAAATTAATTATCATTCAAATAATAAAAACCATAAGAAAGCTTTGAGAATGAAAACATCTTGCATTACATTAATAAAATAATAAGCAATACATATATATAGGTATAATTAAAATGAATAGATATACTTGAAATAGAGAAGAAATAGGTATATGAGGGAGTAGCAAGAGTAAAATGAGATTAGGATAATATAAAGAGGAAAAAAATGGGGGTATTTTTGTCAATTAAATTTGATAAACCCACTCATTCATCTAACACGCTGCATTTATCAGCTGGTTAATGATTACCTTGTTGACACCAATAAGTTATTTTAATAAGTTCTTTTATCAAACGCTATTTTTTTGCTTGTTTGACGCAATGAACCAATTGGTTCTATCAACCAATTGAAAATACTCCAACCCATTAATTTGTCAAACACCCCTTATATCTAATAAGTTTACTAATAAGTGTATATATAGATAGTTCATTCATTTATTACAACGTTGTGTATTGTAATCTACGCACCTCAGACGTTTATTTGAAACTGCATGTGAAGAACAAAGTTCACATTGAAGCCTCACTATGCAATGCTTATTTAACTGAGGAAACATCGCACTCTATTTCCCAGTTCCCACTACTTTGAGGTACTTGTCTAATTTAGGATAAGAAATCCTTCTAGGAATGTTAATGGAAGTTACAACAGTGTTATTTCCTGTGTCTTGTCAATTTTCACTCATCCGATGAGATTTCATGGAAAGGACTAAGTGAGGATTTTGGATACGTGCTAGTGAACCGGCGAGAGATAGATTTAATTCTTTCTTAGTTCAAGAGTTTAATACAAAGAGAAAAACTGAATTGGTCAAGTTAGAGGCTTGTAACGTTTGTGCAAGACATATGCTTATAGAATGTTTGGTAATAATTGACAGTGATAAGTGTTAAATTGTATGTTATGTCTTTTATTTATTTTGTTAATAATTGATATAGTTAACATCATAATAAAACAAAATAAGGTCATAATTAATGCATTTTTGGTAATAATTGATATTGTTAAGTTTAACACTTACAGTTACATTGTGTTTTTTGTATTGAATTTTTTTACTGTTTTTTTTAGTTTCTGATATTTATGCTTTTAATATGTAAACTAATACTATTGATACTGTTATTGACCATTCATTTGTTGTTTAAAAATTCATCCATAGAATGATAAATTAATAACATTTTATTAACTTCGTTCTCAAATTGTGAAACAGAACCATATTTAGGTAGAAATTGATCAGTTTAACACTACAATTGATCACTTATAGGTTCTATTGAAATTTTTACACACGCTTGTAGTACACACGCCTAACAATGGATCGGTCCAATTCTCATCTTAGAATAGGACGGTCTCGTCCAAGTTTTTGCAATTACTTTATGGTTGTTCTAAGAGAGGAGTTGAAAACAATGGTGAAAAGAGCAAAAAATTGGAGTAACGTTTCATAATATTGTTAAAAATGTAAAATCATTCGAAATTAAAGTTAACAAATGGGCTTAAATATTAGAAGGAAAGAATAGTAAGAAATTTGAAGGAATAAAATTTATATATTTGAATAAAAATTTTAAAGAGAAAAATTTAGAAGGGATTTAAAGTGAATATTTCCATTAACCTTCTTAATGACCAAATCTCTTAAAAAGTAAAATAATTGGAAGAAATTTTGTTTTTCTTCTTCGCCCTTTCTTTTTGCTTAAACAAACCGTTGGGATCCTATATCTTGAAAATTGTATGCACATTTTAAAAGTTATTGAAACTCTCCTTATTGTCGTATGATTTTGGAATAGTATAAGTCTCTTTGACTTATAAAGTGTGTACACCTCGTATTTACCCATTAATATGCTGACATGTACACATTCTCAATAAGTCAAGCCTAATTGAACACAAACAAAAGAATCTTATCATTCTCTTTCATTCCTTTTTCTTCCCTCCATTTCCCTTCCATTCTTTACTTTTCACTCCTGAAATCTAATCCAAATATAGCATAAACTAGCTTAAATCCCGTGCCAAGCACGAATAATTTTAAAAAATTATAATAATAATGTAAACATAAACAAAATTAGTTTAAATTATCATAATATTAATTTGTTATTTGTTAATTATAATAAATTTATTGAAAATAATATTTAACGTGTAACAGAAATTAAACATATCAATTTACATTTTCTTATGCACGTAATATCAAGTATTATTATAATTACAATTTAATCTTTTGGATATATACTTCTATGTGTATTTTTGTATATATAATAGAATATACTTTTTGAATATATAGTTTGATAATTTAGGCATGAAAATTTTCAACCATAGCTTGATACATGTCAATAAGATACTTTTTTGGTTTCTCTTTTAGTATATTAGTATAGATATAGATAGATAGTATAGATACTTTGATTGAAAATAGTGTAATCACTAATCAGATGAAAATTCATGCACAAAAAAAATTAATAACTTATATCTTTAGTAAAATAGTTTATATCTTGGTATTTTAGAAAAAATTAAAATGTTAAAATTTGAAAACTATAGGTATGTAATATAAAATTTTTTATGGAATGTGGCTGTGTAATACAAATAAATTTAACTCAGATCTCAGTATTTCAGGAAAATAATTAGAAAAAAATATAATTTCTTAATCTAATTAACCCCTATATATTTCAACAATTCATTTTATTTGTTTTTAGAATAATTCGTGAATTACAGCTTAAAAGTGTAGCACTTTTGCAAATTATATACTCAATGTTTATTTTTTGTGAATTGCCGTCACGAAAGTATCAAATTTACTGGTTCAAGCTAAAAACACCAAACTCCGACCACTTAAACTAAAATTACGACCACCAAAATGGTCAAAATTTATGTTTTGGCTTGAACCTGTAACCTTTGATATTAGTGGTTGTAATTCGCAAAATATAACATTAAATTTGTAATTCACAAAAGTGTTAAACTTTGCTGTAATTCACAAATGATATTATAACAAAAAAGGAATTTGATTGATATTTTATTACCGAATGATCTTAGAAAGGATTCATAATTATTTAACGAAATAAGTGGCCATTTGATTGATATTTTGTTATAAAATGATCTTAGGAATATATTATAATCAACCTAAAATTAGCATAAGATTAATAATTAATAACTATATTTGATTGATTAATGTGATTGATGTAAAGCAGAAGAAATTTTTTAATTACCATATTTAGTCGAATGAAGGATTTTCAATATACCCCTTTGTGTTTTGGAGGGAAAATAATAAATGTGAGAGTGACATGTGTCTTATTGAATAACCCTTTTAGTATATAGTAATAGATTTCAGCATTTCAAACAATAATTTTCCCTCTTTAATAACTATACAAAACAAATGTAAGAAATCAAGATGTGGAGCATAATAAACAATTTTTCTATGGAAAAAATCATAAGAAACTATATAATCTATAGGTCTATTTGCAAAAAACTACCTTATGTAACTTTTTTTGCAAAAAACTACCTAATCTAATATATTTCTCTACAAATGACTACCACTTAACTAAAAACGTTAGTTGACTGTTAAGTTTGAGGGTCTGACCAATTTGAGGGGTTAAGTTGTCTATGTGGCAGTATCTTATTAGTCCTCGTCTTTTTAAATAATTTAAAATTAAAACACATATATTTGACGTCATTTTTACCTATCATAACGATTTTTTTTTCGAAAAACGAACATCGCGATTACCCTTATGGGTTAACTCTTTCGAAAATCCGGTCGAAATAAGTACTTATTTGCCTATTTTCCGATACGTAAACCGAAAAAGATATTTAATGTCATTTTTACCCAACATAACAATTTTCTTTCAAAAACCAGATGTCGCGAAATGGGTACAAATGATATTAAATATCTTTTTTGATTTACGTATCGAAAAATAGGTGTCCGTTTTTTTGAAAAAAATGACATTAAATATCTTTCAAAACAAACATACCGGATTTTAGGTTCACGACGTCCGTGTTTTTGAAAAAAATCTTTATGATAGGTTATAATGACGTTAAATATCTTCTATTTTTATTTTGTTAATTTATGTATTTTAATTTTAAATTATTTAAAAATATGAGGACTAACGAGATATTGCCACATAGACAACTTAACCTCTCAAATCGGTCAAACCCTCAAACTTAACGGTCAACTAACGTTTTCCGTTAAGTGGTAGTCATTTGCAGAGAAATATATTAGATTAAGTAGTTTTTTGCAAAAAATATTACATTAGTTAGTTCTTTGCAAATAGATCTATAGATTATGTAGTTTCTTATAATTTTTTCTTTTTCTATTGAAAGGAACAACAAACGATTCAACATAAATTTGAATCTCCAAATAAAAGCCCCTCGTCCTTCTTAAAATAGTAGTGTTTAGAAAGATAAACAAAATTTAAAATAAATAAGATTAATTATAAAAAAAAGCACAAAATAAAAGTGAAATAAACTTATTTCCACTAGCGCCTACAACTTCAGAGAACATAAGGTTGAACAAGTCAAAAAAAGTCAAACAGGTTGTTCCCACTTAGTGAGTGGGAACAATCTATTTGACTTTTTTTGACCAATTAACCTGTGTTCGCAGTTAGTAACGGCGAACATAGGGTTGACCCTGTTTGACCAAGTTTTCCTCTGTTCGCACTTAATAAGTGGGAACAGCTTGATTGACTTTTTTGACCAGTTTGTCTCAGTTCGTAGTTACTAACTGCGAACAGTACCGAACCTGAGCTTTGGGGCTGGAGGCGCTTATATTTGAAAATAAGTTGATTTTGCTCTTATTTTATGCTTCCTTTTTATAATTAATCTTATCTATTTCAAATTTTCAAAAATAAACATCATTAAGCCCATGTAGGGGCGAATGATAAGAAACAATACCAGCATTTCAAACATTAGTTTAAGGCTAAGTTCTAAAACCATGCAGATGTGTAACAATAAATTACATGTGATACCATATAATACCAAGAACGTTGCCAACCTTTAAATAACCTCTTAAGTCTTAAGTCTAAAGGTAGCTAACATAACCCCTTAAGATATAAAATGACTCAAAACGTTTAATCTTATTGAGGATCGTGATCCCGGGTTTGGGGCAAATGTTTGCGACACTTTTGGAGTCCCTTCCCAAAAGTGTCGGCTGAGCGATTGCATTTGTTAACAACCCCGAGTGTACATATGTGTTTATATGCCCTAGTGTTTATAAATTCGATATGATTTAAGGATATGTTTGGCATGCATGTTGTAAGAAAAAACTTTTAAGATGAATTATCATAAGGGTATGATTGGTTGTACGTTAAAATTTGTTGTGATAGATGCGAGTTATCTCTATTGAAAGATATGGACCGAACTTAAACGTGTATAAGTGAATAGTGATTCTTGTATTCAAAATATAACTTGGACAATGGTCATTATGCATGTTGCATAAAAGAAAAAGTTCCAATACAATGAATGTAGACAGAGCTCAATATGTTAGAAGATGTGGATGTTTATAGTTGCTCCTACATGAATGATGGGAATGGTGTTTAAGTGGTTACTTGTTACTAAGAAGTTATTAGAATGATGACTTGGTTGTATGATTTGGAATATTGAATTATTATGTGTAAGGTGATTACATTTCTTATGTGCAATGCGTTACATACTTGGTTTTTTGAACCGGAACTGGATCATGATTTTCACTATTCGAAAAATTAGATATTTGGATTTCTGGATTCGGATCGAATCGGCATCCAGTTTTGAACTCCCCTAACTATAGGTACCTACTAGTCATTACACTCACTTCTTCCCCTTATGCTTCTTTGTTGGTCTAAACTTACTCCTTTTTGTTGGTAGGTACCTATATTAGCTAATTAAGATGTGGCAAGAGGTGGTGTCAGCAAAAAAAATCCAAAGGTTAGATTATTTATAAATAATCAATAGTAGGGACTATTCACAACAAATGAGCAATAGGTACGATTATTCCGGACAAATTTTCATATAAATAAATGTGTGAGTAGAGGTGAATTTGAAAGGGGAGATAAAATGATAAAGAATATGACGTTATGAGAAAGATGATCAATCTTATTTTGAGGAGGGGACTAATTCTTCTATGCCTTTTTCATCACTTGATAGAATTTAGAAAATGGGCCTGAGCAACCCAAGCAAGGAGGAGAAGAATTAGTCCACTCATAAACCCAAAGAAGGTTCACTACTAAAACCAATTGATAATAGTAGGGTTACTCCTTGAGTATATAAAGTGATGTATATTCTTCTCTTTCTCCGATGTGGGACAATTCACATGTGGGTAACACATGGGCATTTCAACATCATTTCACAATTATTTCTTACCTTTGACAACAACAATATTCTCTAGAATTTTCTTCAACAATAACCTTAATTTCTTAGTTCGACATATATTTCTTCCACAAGCATTTACCTTGAAGACAAACATAATAAGACTTGAATTTGATGATGATTGTTCTATGATCTTCTTTCAGAGTATAAAGCAAAGGAAACAAAAAACGTGAATCAGTGTGGCAGCTTCGGATTCTGGTCTAGTAACTGATTCTTATAGGATACATCATTTGTTTGTGGAGTACTATAAGAGAATCTAGGGTAAGCCCATGCCTACCAAAAGTAAAGGTAAACATGTAGGTGATTTCCTCATGGCCCTAGTCATGAGTCTAAAGGCCTTCGTATCGTGTTGCTTACTTAGCGACTTCAATCTTCATCTGTTCCATAAATCTTCTGATTTACGAGTAAGTGAATCGAAACCAGCAATTTATGATGTCGGTATGCTCGAGTTGCTCAAGAAACGATTGTGTGCTATTGATGGTTTACCATTGGATCCTTCTCGTTCAAATACTTGGGAATTCCTATCTTTTTCACTCACCTAAAAATTAGGGACTGCTAAAGATAGAGTTACTAGTCGAATCCGCAGTTGGGCTAGTAAAGCTTCGTCTTACGCTGTCAAACTGCAACTTATTACTGCAGTTCTAAGCATCACTGCATATTGGGCCTGCCTAGGCATTCATCTTTCCTAAAAGTGTCTTAAAAGCTATCAATGAAATTTGTCGGAAATTCCTTTGGCTTTGTGTTAATAGAATAATGTGAGTTCGGACCTTTTTCTTTCATTTTGCCCAACGGCCATAAACAACCCTTCTACGTAAATGTAGGCACTAATGTCAATTTGCTAAAAAATGTCACTAAAAACGCGAAAAGAAACAGATAGTAAGAAAAGGGGTGAAAGTTCTCATGCATACCTTATTCAGGCAAGAATTCTTCAAGACTTGATCTCTTTTAGACATTATTAGGCAAATTTGAGATACAATTTTGACAGCCATCCATTAAATGACCTCAAGCATTAGCAGCATAATTTCCTCAAGTTCAATTAGACACCAGAAGAGAACACTCGATTAGCTCCTGACTTCCAACTTTATGAACACTTTTGAAGATCTTCAAACTATTCAGCTGATCGGAAATTGGGCAGGATATGTATATGTCATTCCCATGGTCATGAAAGTTTGATAATAAAAAAGTTTTCAGTACCATCTAATACCACATGTTCAAATGGTAATGCATGGAATGATTTTGTGAAGAAAATGAGATTGTTGAAGAAGAATAAACATGACTATTAAATTTGTCAAGAGATATTCCTATCAAAATGACACAAACTTTTCAGTTATATTCTCACAAATTAGTACCGTTACCTAACAGGCCGTAAGAGTCATGATGATACATGATAGACCCATCAAACCATAGATAAAATAGAAAGCATAATTCAACATGTTACCTTTCATACAGTACTACCAGATGGAGTTCCTAATCCATCATTATTGAAAATCCTATACTTCTGTTATGGAGGCCTCCCCTCCCCCCACGGCATTTGCATCCCGTTCAAACCTTTAAATCACATCTCAAACCATTGAACGACCATCCCTAACGAGTGTAGTTATAGGCATGTATCATCCAGCTGGTACTTCCGGTGCTAAACCACCACCAGGAATCCAGATGGATGTTAATTTTCCTTTGCAATACCTGTACCAATAATACAGCAAGTACAATGAGTAGAAAACTGCAAGATTCAATTTGGACATTTTCCAGAAAATGCTGCATAAAATAAGGTATCCAGGTGGATTTCTCACGCGAAATCACGATTCATGAGTAAACTCACCAGCTAGATAGCCTTAGTTAAGGTGGGTCATCTATAAGCCTGTAATATTCTTGTCATTGTGCCTATCCCTCCAAACTACTTTTTTACAATATCAGGAGCTTGTGACATCGAACTGAAGCGTGAACAACTCATGAGTCATGACTGAACACAAGCTCGCAACTATTGTATAGAGAACAGTTCACCATTGTTTGGGCAAATCCATGCATTATGCACACTACTTAATGGCTCGTGTGGTAGGAGGTAGTATATAGTAGTAACGTATTAACGGATGAATATTTATGCAATTTTTTGAAGGTAAAGCTTGTAGATTATCACGGACATTGCGATGATACTATTAAACTAAGTAATACAAGAACTTGACGAAAGTTATCGAATTTAAACACTCAATTATACATGAACTTGGAGCACTCGATAGAATAACAAAGCCAGAAACTTGTAAAGAAGATACATTGTCCAGCCAATCTGCAAACACTGAACATGATTCATGACACATTACTGTTAGTACAACAATTATACATATAAGTCCATATGAATCGGTGTGTCGAACAGGCAGGCAAACAAATAATAACTTTTTTCAGCGGATATCAGAAACCACATGCCCTATAGGTCTTACAGTTATTCCTGATATTTGACGGTGGTTGATGGTAGCAATACTAAGATGCCATCAGTAGGAAGACATTATAAGCTCAAAATCGTTCTTAAGCAAAAGAGGCAATCATAAAATGTAAAACCGGAAGATATTTATACTGTCAACAGTTTGAAAAACATCACAATTCGGATCAAGTTAACAGTTTATTTCAGAAAACCCGAAAACTAATTACCAAGCTGGTTGTCACAACATTCTAGCACACCTGGTATACTGTATTGCGATTGGTAGCTGATAGTAAACCAAGGTTCTGATAAATCTGACGATGAAATCATAAGTTCTCGATGTTCTCCCTGCTTTAGCCCCCTAATTATCTACTGGCAAGTACATTCTATTTGTTAGATCACAAGATAACAGATTCACATGCAACTCAATCACACCACAATCCAAAGGGCTTATTCCAAACTCAATTGCTATATTTGGATGGAATGAAGGGGCCGAGGGACTCTTCGGCTGCAATCTTTTATGGGTATGGGTTGTTGCCTTCCTTCCCTCCCTAGACCCTGATCATAGTTTCTTATGGCCGGGATACACTGGGTACGATCATGATAATGATGAATGGAATGGAATGGAAGGAAAGGAAGTTGAAATCACTAGAAAAAGATAACATCCTTCAAAACAAATCCTAAATGGAGAATAGGATTCCATTTTGTTTGGTTGGATACCAAAAGGGAACGGGAGGGAAATGGTGGGAAGAAACTAAAACAAAGAATTTCATCACATCTTGTACCAAACAAATCCTTCCAACATTAGAAAGATTTAGAGAGTTCCTTCACATTATGTACTAAACACATCAATTCCCTCCTAAAAAGTTATCCATCAAACTCTAAAACACCATCCTAAAAGTCCCCTACAAAGGCAACTAAACCTGAAATCACAAGAAACAATTACATCATTCAAAACCACATAGAAAAAGAGATTAAGAACAAAAATTCACAAAATTCATCTTAGAAAATAAAACCATTAGCAATATGTAAACAATAAATATTACAAAGTAAAAAGTATTCTTATAAGTTATATTAAAATGTGATTCAGGAAGGATAGTTCTATAACCATTGTAAGCAAGACCAACAGTAAGCTATTGCTTACAACTTATTAGTATCAACTTATTTAAAAACAAACAGTCCACAAAAGATCATATGTGCTATCAACTTCATAATGGGTGTATCTATATATTCAAAAACAGTAAACATATACTCTATTTCTTGATCTTTCGAGTTTTCCTTGGACCTGAAACTTCCATTCTACCCACAGAACATCCACACCTAGCCCGAAACACAAGCACTGCTCTTCCATTAGGTGGTGCAATTTTCTTAAGCTCAGCTTCCAATTCGCGGTGATGATCACGAGGTAATTCGAATAAGCCCTTCTTAACACCATCCTTAGCTGATGAATTCGAGTTCCTCACACATTCCTCGGTCTCGAGTTGAATGTCAAATTCAGCAGCCTTCCAAAGGCCACGGCAACTTGGATTCCCACATTTTCGAGTTGTGCACATTACAATTGCTCTAGCAGCTATTGCTACACACACCATACTAAACCCCAAAGACCCATAAATAATGGGATTCTCATAAATTTCATCTTTCAGAACACAGCATACTAAAGAACCCATCTCAGAAACTTTAGCATATGTAAAATTAACATATGGATAAAGCAAAAAAACAATAGCACCAATTGCAGCAATCAACATTATCACATCAAGAACAGCTAAACGAGATTCACAGCAACTTGAAGACATGATATGATCAGATGAAATGGGTATTTTTCTAATCTTTTGAAATTGATTGGTTTGCTTTGATTTTGAATATGGGTATGTAAGATTCATTGAAACAGCCATCCTACTAGATTGATCAATCAAATTAAATTCAGAAATTGGACTATTGCAATGAACCATCTAATATCCAACCCAGATAATCAGTAATCACCACAAAAATTAATCACCCACTGCTTTATTTTGTAATTGGATCAATACCCATCAAAATTAAACTTCAAAACAGATCAAAATCAGGAAAGAGATTGGTTCTTTCAATTGCACCTGTACGATTGAATCACAAATCACAAATTAGGAATAGATTGATTCTTCAATAACCCACAATCGAGAAATACTGAAAATTGATGGGAACTCAAGCGGTGCCTCTTTGAATTCTCAACCGACTACTATACAATAAAATCTATCTCAACAATAAATTTGATTGGTTATAATTGCCGGCTTCCTTAAGAGGTTTTTCAAACCAGATGGTAGAAAATGACGACAAAAAATGGGTGATGACTGCTGATCACATCTAAGTAATTTTTTCCTTTAAATTGGTGGGTATTGTGAAAGAGTCAGACACGCAAAGTCGAGTAGTTGCTTGATTCACATTGGTTTACTGATTGACGATGATGTGTTTCGTTAATGCGTAGTCTATGGTTTGCTCCAACACACAAGATAAACCCATATGAAAAGTGCGCATTAACGTCTAATTATTGCGTAAAACTTTTACTAACATAGCACTAAGTCAACCGTTAGTAGTGTTTTCATGAACA
This sequence comes from Amaranthus cruentus, assembly GCA_019425755.1. Taxonomy (NCBI): domain Eukaryota; kingdom Viridiplantae; phylum Streptophyta; class Magnoliopsida; order Caryophyllales; family Amaranthaceae; genus Amaranthus; species Amaranthus cruentus. The sequence continues at coordinate 9,408,225 of CM033460.1, forward strand.
AACTAGCAAAATTAAGAGATTTGTGCTAACTTAGCTAATAAGGGAATTTTTTCCAAATTAATGGTACTTTCAACTCGAATTCTAATAATACCGTTTCAAAATTTTTTTTTTTGGTACTATTTATGTAGGATCTTAACGTATCAAAGTTTAAAGTTATTGACGTTATCAATGGTTGCTTCAATTGAATTTTTAACTCAACATTTAAGATTTTAGATGAATTAAAACATGTCTAACTCTATTTCCTCAAACTTGAAATGTCTCCTCCATCGTTTTTCCTTACAAATTACCTCCTTTTCATTAATGTTATCAAGGTTTATTATATTTTATTGGATTATTACCAACTTGACGTTTAGTCCGTTTGGAATAAACAACCTTAGTTATTTTAAACAAACAATAGCTTTCAAATTACCAAACGTAACATCGATTCAACCACTTTACCAGATGATCTGCTAAATGACCGTTGACCAACGTAATCAATTAAATGCATTAATATAACCTAATTTTCCCGATTACCCCCCAGTTGGCAGTTACACCCTTCTTCCCCAACCTCTCTCTAACTCTCCCCAATCACCACCATTCTCCCACCCCAACACCACCACAACTACCACCAATATTAAAATCCCTCCTTTAAAAATAAGTTTATGCTGACTTGATTCTTTCTGATGTCGATTTGTCTATATACAAGAGCTAGAGAAGCCCAAAGTTCCATTCCCAGGTGTTGGAAGAACCGTGGTGGCACTAACAGCAGCTCTTCAGCAACATTTGATGAAACTGCTCCTTCTCTTGCTTCTGCTTCTATAACCTCGGCCCCATCCCCATCAATTGGCCTGATGATGGACCAGAGCCAACCATCAACACCCCATTCAGCTCAGGTTGGCAGATGGGACCAGCATGGTGGCCCTATTTTAACTACAATCACACCATTAATGACATCTAGACCTTCATTGAAACATCTGTAAAACAGAGGTAAGTGAAGAGTTTGGGAAAGATGAAAATGGAAAGAAAGAGAGAATCTCATCTTCTAAAGCTTCTAGGGTTTGTCAAGAGTTTGTGGAAGATGAAAATGGCATGAAAACGAAAGTTTCTAGGGTTTGTCAAGAGTTTGGGGAAGATCAAAATGACATGAAAATGGCAAGAAAGAGAGAATTATTGAATCATTCGTATAGCAGAGGTATAGAAAAGGTACGTCAAGAGTTTGGGGAAGATAAAAATGGCATGAAAATGGCAAGAAAGAGAGAAATGTAGCATCATCCGTATAGCAGAGGTATAGAAAAGGTAAGTCAAGAGTTGGGGAGGATGAAAATGGCATAAGAAAGAGAGAACTTCACCTTCGAAAAAATCCAATCAGCATAAACTTGCTATTAAAGGAGGGGTTTTAATGGTGGTGGTGGTTGTGCTGGTGTTGAGCTGAGAGAATGGTGGTAATTGGGGAGGGTTAAAGAGAGGTTGGGGAAGAAGGGTTTAATTGGGGTAATTGGGTAAATTAGGTTAGATTAATGAATTTAATTAAAAGTTAAGGTCATTTACCTTGGTCAACGGTCATTTAGCAAGTCATCCGATGAAGTAGTTGTATCGATGTTATTTTTGGTAATTTGAAGGTTGTTGTTTGTAAAAAAACATCTAAAAAAACATAAAAATTATGTTTATTCCAAAATGACTAAACTTCAAGGTTGTAATTGGTAGATGATCTTATTTTATTTGTGTTTAGTTTGTTTAATTTTGATGTTAATGATTTCAAAATTTTCAACATTTGTTTGTTTATTATATTATACTAGGATTATACTCGTGCTATGCACGGTTTTCGTTTAAAATTTTTATATTAATACTTACTATAATGCAATATTTATACGATTAGTAACGTCTCCATCAATCTTTCCGTTACTCTGAATCACCGATCCTAAATATTTGAACTTGGACGTACGTGCAACAACTTCTCCCCTGGCTCTCCTATCGATTATGTCCCATTAAAATTACATCGTAAGTATTCGGTCTTCGTACGGTATATGCGTAACTCCTTACCGTCCAAGGCTTCCCTTTACTCTTCCAATTTACCAAATAATGCTTTAGAGATTTAATCCAAAATATATAAGTGAAGTAAAGATTATAAAGGCTTTCTAGAATATAAGGATATCAAAACATCTTTGAGCAAGATAGACTAGCTCAACATATAGTCTTTAGTATAAGTTCAACAATTTGTTCTTAACTGCCAAGCTAAAGAAATATGTTAGTCAAATAATAAGACATGACGACCAAGATAATAGTTCTAACTTAATACTTTGACGAAAATAAACATGTTAAGAACTTTTATCTTCCATCATAAAAAACCATTTAATTGAAGGAATACCCTCCTTAACAGAAGATAAAATATAATAAGAGAATGAAAGTGGTAAGTTTAGATAGAGATGTTCGATGTTTGTTCTAACTTTTAAATAAAGAGACATTAGAGTCATCCTATTTATTTTTAGGTCTTATTGTGAAAAATAAAAAAGCCCATACGAAATTAAGTCTTAATAACAGTATGATATCTTTTTATTTTAACTATTTATAAAAAGTCCTAATAATTTATATTATATAGCAAAATGTAAATTATATGATTTAAATTATATTCAAGTTAATATCAAACTTATAAAGGAAATATATGTTTTGGGCCCTAAAAAGTTTTGGGCGCTGGGCGATAGCCCGCTTTACCTTTGTTAATCGACGGCCATGAGAGAGATCCTGTAGAAACATAATAGGAATCTTGATGTATATATAGGGATAGATCTAGGAGAATGATAGTACTTGGTAAAAAACCTTATAAGATTCTTGTAGAGTTCATCATTTATAAGAACTCTAAGAGATCATTCTTATGTAAATGACTGGTCTATTGAACGGATCCCATTTTGCAATGTTTTGTACTTAGCCATCATTGCACTTACTTTAGTATGTGAAGATAACAAGCTAACCCTTGGGAAAGGGAAGGACTAATGATGAAATGTTATCGTCCAATCATCCAAAAATGATCCCCAATTGTTGTATTCGGGTTCATCTTTAGTATGATCGGAGTGTGACAAGCTGAAATGTTCAAGTAAAGCACCACAGTAAATTCTGCTATAAACTTGAAGTACATTGTTACATCTTGTTGCATGTGATGTTGCAAAATATGATTTGTGATAGTTTGCAAGTTCATAGTTTGCGTTTTATTCTTATCTCACGTGGCAGGAACATATCTTCATCTTTCTTGAGTCGGGGGACTCCTTTTGGCCGTGCTCTCCTTTAAGGGTATGAGTTGCCGCCGCACTTCCCTCCCCATACCCTGTTCATAGTTTCTATGAGCGGG
>CM033460.1:10089251-10142119 GCA_019425755.1 Amaranthus cruentus
AAACACTAATAATTGTTTTTAAACCCAAGGGGTTCCCCTATTTTACTAATAAAAAGGGGAAAAAGGCCCATATTTTTGCCCCCCAAAAATTTTTTAAAACAAAAAACCCTTTTTAAAAAAATTTTTGGGCGATCTTTAAATTTTAATATCTTAACTTTGAAGATTTTTTTTAAAACTATTTTTTTAAATTGTAAGATACACATAAAGGGAGACCTACAATTTTAAAAAAAAATTTAAAAAAAAACACAATATTACAAAAATTTAAAATTTTTAAAATCCTTTCCACTTTTTAAAAAAAGAGAATAAGTTTTTGGGGACAATAAAAAAAAATTAAAAAACCCAAAAATTTTCCCCCCTAAAAAAATTTGGGTTTAAAATTTTAAAATCAATAAATTCAGAAAAAATTTTAAACCCCCCTTTTTAAAACAAAAATCTTTTAAAAAAACCCCTTTAAACCCCAATCATTTTTTAATAAAAAAATAAATTTTGATTTTTAAAATTATGAATTTTGAAACAAAATATTTTAAAATGGAAATGGGGAAGGTTGAAGTTAAAAAACCCACCCCGGCCCATGGGGGGGGGTTTCGGGGAGGGGTTTCCGGGGCGGGGGGGGACCCCGGGGGAAAAAAAACCCCAAAAACCCCTTGGGTTTTGGGGGGGAGCCCCCAAGATGATTTCATGTATTTTTTATTATTTTTTTTGTTGTAATTTTAAGAAATGGGTTTTTTTTTTAAAAGGGGTTTTAAATTTTTGGGAAACCGTTTACACCGCCCGGGGCCCCTTTCCTTTCCAAAATCAAAAAATACTTTAATTTAACCAAAAAAAAAGGTTCGGGACTTAAAAGGGGAGGATTAGAGATTTTTTGGGTTTTGGGGGCCCCAAAAGCGGGGGGGCCCAAACCCCCACCCCCAAAAGGGCCCCCTTTTTCCGGGGTTTTGGGGTTTTTGAAATGAAAAGAGAAGGGGGATTTTTGGGGTTTAAAATAAAAATTTAAAATATATATACAACAAATTTTTTTTAACTTTTCCCCAAGCCCCGGGGTTTTTCCCGGGGGCCCTTTTTATTTGGGGCCCGGAAAGGGGGTTTTTAAAAACCATTTTAAATTGGGAATTTCGGGGGTTTTTTCCCCGACCAACCGTTGGCCCCTGGCTTTAAAAAAGGGGGCGAGGGCCCCAGGCCCAAATTTTTTATCCCTTTTTTTCAATTTTAAAAAGGGGGCAATGTGATTTTTTTTAACATTTTTTTTTTAAGGAAATTTTGTGATAAAATTTAAAAAGTATGGATTTTTTTAAAGGGAAAGGGACTTTTTAAGTACCTGTGACTTTTTTTTGGGGAAAATAAATTATCTTGCATTAATGAATCATTTTAAAAAGTTAAAAAAAAACATCAAATAATATCCTAGGAAAAAAAGGATTCTTTGTTTTTTTTTTTGAACCCGGGTAAATTTTAAAAACCCCCCCTTTTAAACGTAAATTTTTTTTTATATAATGGTAATTGAAATTTTAATTAATTATTAAAAAAAAATTTTTAAATTTAAATTAGTTTTTTCCCAAAAAAGTGTGTATTTAAAAAAAAAGGATTATTAATATAAAATTTTTTATAGTTTTTTCCTCCTACCTTAAATGTTTTGGGTTTTTGGACTATTCATACCCTTTTAAGTTTTTTTCCAAAACAAAAAACCCAAAAATATGAAAAATTCTTATTTAATTTCCCTTTTTCAAGGATTATTAATACAAATTTTATAATTATTTTAGGGCAGTGGGGAAGATTTGGGTAACACTAAAAAAAAAACAAAAAAAAAAACATTAAGTATATAAGAAAGGTTTTAAATTTGTACCCTCATTTGCATCGTAAACTATATTGGTTTTTCCAGACTTTTTTTAAGTTAAAAAAAAAATATTGGGAAAACCCTTCCCCCAAAAACCATTTAATGGGGAAAATCAAATCATTTAAAAAGGGCCAAAAAAACATAATCATGACACATATGGGGGTAAAATTCATTTGTATAATTGTTTCTTTTTAAAAATACTATTGTAAAAATCCATGGGAAAAAATTTCCATGGACCAATTATCCTTAAAACCTTCTTATTTGTAAATTTCCTTTTCATTTTCCCCCCTTCCCTTTCCCCCCAAAAAATTTAACATTTTGTTTTTCATAGGTGATACTAGATTCATCCGGATTTCGAATTTTTTTGCCCTGCGGAAACCGATTTAGGATCATCAATCACGTCTTGAGGGGACTCTTCGCCGTTTTAATTTTGTCATTAGATACTAAATTTTCCTTTTCAATCAACTTTTCTTTCTCCTTGGTATCTGTCCAAGGCCTTGGAATTGGCATTACCAAGTTCACGAAAGCGTCTATGAATAATAATCGTATCGAAGCAAGTAGAAGTGTCATCAAAATTGCAACACATATCTAAAATTTTAAGCATTTAAATCATTATCATCATCATATACTAAACATCATTGCTCGGTATGGTGGGGATGCACGGGAGGAAGATAAACCTTCGTACCATTAGGAGAATCGCGATTAGGAAGTCCCCGACTCTAAGGGTCTTCAAAGAGAAGGATCAACAACTTTCTAAAGCCAGCAACACACTCCGTTAGTCATGCATAGTAATCAACTAACGAAAGATACACAAAAAATTGAATCTCATTACAAATGTAGGAGTAAAACCATTTATATCCGAATATACCGTCGAAAGCTGTCGAGAGCGTGGCTAATCATAGACATTTCACAATTCCACCTTTCTAGATCCTTTTCCACGCATTACTTCTAAAACTAATTATGACAACTTTCGGTTCGGGTACCGTAGAACAAAATAACACTTATTTGTACTAGGTGATGGGTGATGAACCCGCAATATTCTCAGAATAAACTAATTAAGCATTTTAAAATGAATTATAAATGTTAGGCCATGAAAATTAAGTAACTTATTCACCACATTAAGGTAGCTCGTGTCAAGTCACAATCAGCCCAGATATTTGATGAATTCGGCGAGCTAACGATAAAAAATGGGAATAAAGTATATAACAAACCTACTTACGTGGTCTTAAATAATTGAAATAAAACCATATGTGGGCAGAGATATGTGGCCAATTGTGTTACTATGGAGAAGTACTTAAGGATGAAGAGAATACCTTGGCCTCGCAGCTGATTCTCTGTTCTTTGAAATAAAACGAGTTCAAAATATCTAATTACTTTTTGTGCTTCCTCCAGCATTAAATCTTACGTCTTGGATGATTTATGTACATTTATCCTCTAATTTTCCTCATATTATGTCATCCTTATGCTTTATTCTATTACGATTTAGTCGGAGAGGAACACTACTTACAGTCTACTCTTTGAATTGAGTGTTTGTTGTTTGTCAATTTTTACTGAGGTTTTTAGGTATCCTCAAGCACTAATTATATTTATCGTCTTATTCTCAAAGGCTTGGTGACCTTATGAACTAAGTTAGTGACTAAAGGGAAGTCACATTAATTAAAGGCCAACCAAGAAATGCTACAACTTTTCGATCATCAAATGCAAAAGAAATGCACTTATAATGATCATATCTTTAAACACACTTAGAATTTGATAGATATTTTATTGATTAAACTTGGGTCCGTTAGCTTCGAAAACGGTTGGTCACATGCCCAATTACGATAAGCGACCAAGTTATGGCATTTCAAAGGCAGGTCTGTCGATTACAAACGGATCATTTGGTCGGTGGTACCGATCCGGAGTCGTGGTTAAGCACACTGTTCTTCAATTCGTTTGTAGTCTCGCATACTTTCTGCACTACCCGTTCACTGTACTATTACGCTCTAAGCTGATGAAGGTTGCTTGCATTGCAATGATGATCTGGTGGGCCTCTTTGTTTGAAAACATACATCCTAAACTTTCAAAGGAACACGCACCCATCGGCTCCACAAAATTTGAACCTTGCTCCTTCTGCTGGTATGAACTATTTAAAACAATACCATTTCAATTTGGGTGCGCACTCAGCTATACTCACAGCTCACCATCTGAAGCTTTAATCGACTGCTTTATAACAATCATCATACAATAATTTACTTTAAATTTTCACTATTTGTGTTATCAGCGACTTCGAGGAAATTGTTGGTTTGCTTTAGCATTTGGTTTTGAAGTAATTTCTTGGGTTGAATATTGAAAGTTCTTATTCATTTGTGTGATTGTCATCCCATCCTTAGTTGAGGGTTATTAAGTCTCTTTAACTTAATTTTCTTCTTCTTTGTTGTGTACTCTAGGGAATATGAGTAGTGACATTTCATGACATGAACACAAACCTTGAGTGAGTAGTTACCTTTCTAGAGTTTGGGGATGGTATATTTCATTCTTTGCTATGGTATAGGTTGGTCATGTTCTGCTGCGAATAAGATTGTGGGTAGGAAGTCCATTTAGATCTCCATCCGTAATTATGTTGCTTGAATGTTTGAATGCTTAGGAAATATATAATTCCTTGCTAGTATTAATTGGCCAGGAATGCTTTTATTGGTTCCTTTAAGGGGCCTAGCACGTCGGATGGTAGAATATGTCTATCTTGTATGAACTAACTTGTTTTTAACATAAATTGGAGGTCAAGAGCATGTATTAGAAAGTTGTTAGTATGGTGGGAGTTATACGGCAGGAGGCAGAATCTCACAAACCGCCAGTAATTCATTTCATATAGTTCACTTCAGTTAATGAATTTCAAATTAGAAAGACCTTTCTTATCGCCCTAATGGTTGAAACCTATTTTCAACCACGTCCAGCAGCAATCTAAGAGCTACAAATCCCAATTTCTGGCGAATCTTTTATATATTGTTTAAAACCTTGATATTTGAAACTTGTTGTCACTTTAAAACTTCAAGAAACCTAAAGCCAAACCTTTTTTGTCATTAGACTCTTTTTGTCACGAAAACATTTCCACCATGGACCCGACCCTTACTTACCACTAATGCTAGTCATTAGGGTTTATTCAGAAGAACGAAATTATTAATTGTGTAGACGGACCTAGTTAAGCGATCCAGCGACCTCTGGATCAAGCGTCTACAATTGGCAGATTCACCATTACTTTTTAAATTTGTGTTTAGTCGTACTGTTTTTTCTCTGGTTTTGTTGTTTGCATAAAGTAAACCAAGGTATGGTGGTACTATCTTCAACAACATGAGTTCTTTCATGCTTTACACTTCGTTTACATTCAATCCACCTCTTAAAGTTTAAGGTAGATTTAAGCTCCATATTTTCTGCGATCTGGAGCCACAAATCACTTTGCCTCTATTGTAGGGAGATTCAAAGGATGATTGGAATGGCTTACGAAAAGTATGATATGGGTAATGATGGAACTTGCTTATGGGTACATGGCTCACGGATTTCCAAGGTGTGCCCAGAGGTGCTGATGGGGCTCATGGTGACCATATGGTTACTATGATGAGCAAAACCAATGGGATTCTACATTCCTTGCAAAATGAGCCCAGTATGGACATTACCAATCCAACCAAGATTATGAGATCACTTTTGTAATGGTGTGACCTCTTGGAGGCGTAATGTGTAAAGTTTTACTGGTAAAATGTGTCTGTATAAATCCACACTGGCCTCTGACACTCAAGGTGATGACCGCTAACACGGAGAGCCACAACCTAAGCCAAATGACCGCTTGATTGAGCCTGAAGCGAAACCAATGAAGAGGTTGAAGAGCCATCTTGGACTTTGCTAAGGAGGTGGGCATGGAAAATCCTTTCCTGATATGAAGGATCGAGTGTTAAGTAATGAATGTGGATGTTGAGATAATTAAGGGCATCGATAGGATTGTAGATGACAAGGCCTATGAAGAGAGATTGATGATTTCTTTACAGTGGAGAAAGAGTTGAGTGTGATTGCTAGGAAAATAAAACTGGCATGAAATCACTAACTAGAAAAGTTTACAAGAGAAGGAAAAGGAGCCTAAAGTGACAACTCTCAAAATGTAAATCTATATTTCACAATGAAAGAGCCCAGCGATATGAGATACTTTCGGGAGCCACGTGATGGACCGTCCTCAAGTGAAGAGGAGGAAGAAAAAGAAATATGAGGTGTTCAACACCTCCTCACAAGGTGGTCAAACCCCCTTCCCCATTTTCTCTCATGCTTGTGGATGGTATTTGTGATGATGTTCCATCTTGCTTGTTTGGAAGAAAAGGTTTAGAATGATTAGCAAGGACCGTGACCCTCGCACTTAAAGGAATGTACTTTAGTGGGTGCGAGCACCCAAAGTGGTAATGAATTTGGCCATATTCATATAACTTTGATGAGTTGAAAACTCAGGTGAATCTTGAAAATCAAGCTAGTGGCGTTAAAAGAAGCTTTTGGAGAGCAACCCAAATTTTTTAGGTACATTTTAATTTTGTATGTATAAATTTCTAGTTTAGAAATTTGCATTTGTTTTCATTAAATATTTGCATTCATTAGAATTCATGCTCCTTGCCAACTCCAGAGTCTAAAAGCAATATTCTTTGAGTGCAGCTTTTAGAGGAATAATTCAACATATTTTATTAGCAATGCAATGTTTTTTGCGTATTTTGTTAAAAATTCAAAAAAAAAAAAAAAAGAAAAAGGATAGACATATTTCTAATATGCCGAGATGCATGTAGGTTTTGAAAATACTTCTTTTGACCATTTGTTAATTGAATGTTTTCGGGCTGGAGTGGTAAGTCTTTGGTTCTTTTCCCAAGTTGTTGATTGTATGGTAAAATTTCAAACTTCATTATTGATGTTCCTTTGAGGGTTGGTGTGGTACATTGGTTTGAAACCTTGTAAGTTGAGCAAATAATTTCAAACCTTGAGTATGATTGAACCCTACCCTTTATCTTGCGCCTAGTGGAACTATTTCCGGAGCAATTCAGATCAAGTTAGAAATAAACAAATTGTGGTGTGGCATAGCATTTGAAACGCTCACGTTAACACATTTACATTCATCGCCATTTCCATACACACCATTCCACTTCCAAAATACCTCCATATCCTCTATATCCCATTTGATTTTCAGCTTATAGTGAAGATTGCTTTGATGTTTGATTGGGTTAACTCTTAGCACTCCTCGGTTCAATTATTTATTCATATCATGTTTTCTGTCACCACTTTGCATATATACCTTGGTGATGATGCTCTTATTTTATATCCATTTTTTTCTTTTTGGCCATGTTCATATGTTTTGGCCATCTTGTTTCTTAGTTCAATTACTAACCCAACCTTTGATGTACATGATTCATCCCTTTATTATCATAAAGGGAAAAGTCAAAAAAGAAAAGAAAGAAAAAATGAGAAAAGGAAAAAAATAAGTATTTGATTCTACATGGAAAAATAGTTTATTTAGGAGTGCTAAGTTGTATCACATTTTTGGGTTCGATTGTTTGGTTTTGGCTTCTTGCATTTAGAGTATCACCATTTCTGCATTTTCTCTTATTCCATCCATTTTCCTACTACATCATATTTTTTTTATTTGCATACATCCGTCCATTTTTCCTTGGTTTCATTGTTATTTACTTGGTTTCGCTTTGGGGACTGTTGATTTTTTTGAAGCTTGATTTACTCCGTCCCACTTGATGCTTAGGACTGTACCGAGTCGCCGTGGTGATGAGTGTTTACCCTCGAACACGTGAAGATGTGGTGGATAATTGAGGAGTTCACAACTTCGAGTGAGGTTTGCCGCCCTCTTTGGAGGTCAGGTTTAGACTTTTAGCTCATGATTGGTTAACGTGCTTTCACTATAATCCCTTTAGGAATGATTTAATGGAGCCTCAATTTCTTTCAAAGTCCTTGGAATGAAGAACTAATATATTTGCATTATACTGCCTCTGTTTTACCATTACCTTTTACATTAAATATTTGCGTTCACTGACTGGGACAAGCAAAGGTTTGGCTAAAGTTTGTCGGGACATTTCTCCTATTTTCCTCATATTATGTCATCCTTGCTTTATTCTTACGGTTTAGTCAATTTATGCTTGTCTCTCTGGATGGCTGTTTTGTCAATTTTGCGGGTTTAGAGCCATCTCAAGCACTAGTATATTTATAGATGAATAAGGGCTTGGCCTTATGAACTGAAGTTAGTGACTAAAATCGTAAGTAAAAGCAGCTTCAAAATACAACTTTCGATGTAAATAAAGGTTGTTTTATAATGATCATATCTTCGCTTGCATGCGACAGTAAGATATTTTTTATTGGAGATTAAACTTGGTCCGTTAGCCGAAGCGACTGGTCACATGCCCAATTACGATAGAAACGACAAGTTATGGCATTTCAAAGCGTTAAAACCGTTACAAACCCGTCGGCGGTCGCTAGTACCGATCAGGTCGGCGGATTTACGCTGACGACTACGGTGTGGATTTTATCGTCTTGCCTCTAGCTTCCACCTCTACTTTTCTTGCGTGCGTTTCCCTCACGTGCATACGCACCCCATGATGAAGAGGTTGCTTGCTTGACCCCGCCTTGTATTGATGAATGCGAGTGGAGGAGCCTGTTTTAGCTTCTGTATTTTCCAAACTTCAAGGAACCTACACTCAGCTTCTAAAGACCTTGCTCCTTTCTCTTCATTCTATGGTAGTTCATGTATTTGTAAGCTCTAGTACTTTATGTTCGGTACTATGGTTGCCTGTAAACCTTCTCTTTAGCTCTTTAATCTTTAGAGGCTTAAATGAGCTGGCTTGTAACTTAATCATTAAACACTAGTGGTTGCTTAGTACTCTTCCTTTGGTAATTCATCAAGCATTTTCCAGAAATTGTTGGTTTACTTTAGCATTTGGTTTAGTAATTTCTTGGGTTGAATGAAAGTTCTTATTCATTTATTGTGATTGTCATCCCACTCCTTAGTTGAGGGGTAGTAAGTCTCTTTAACTTAATTTTCTTCTTTGTTGTTGTTTGCTCTAGGAATATGATCATGACATTTCATGTGTTTATATTCATGCAACATGAGTGAGTAGTTACCTTTCTAGAGTTTGGGGATGTGATTAACTAATTATTGCTTATGGGGTAATGGGTTGATCATGGTGTAATGGCACTTATATGCTATAAGTTCCATGGTAAGGAATGAAGTATCATTTAGATCTCCATCCATGGACCAATTTATATTCTTGAATGTTTGAATGCTTGGGGAAATGAATTCATACTAGTAATGGTAGCAGGAAGCTAACAGTAGGATTCCTTTGAGGCCTAGCGAGTCCTTAGGATGATGAACCATGTCTATCTTGTATGATTCTTTATTTTCTTTCCTCTGAAGTCTCAAACATGTATTAGAAAGTTGTTAGTATGAATTAGAGTTATACGCTGGAAGCGAATCTCCTATATATTGAGCCTGCGTTCACATACTAGAAGTTGTGGAGCTAAATTAAAGGAACCTTTCTTATCATGATGGTTAAAACATAATTTTAACCCCGTCCACTTTAGTAGAAGCTAAAATCCCAAACTCACAGTCTTTTATATATTGTTTAAACGATATTTAAAACTTGTTGTCACTTTAAAACTTCAAAAACCTTAAACCTTTTTGTCTCATCTAGACTCTTTGTCACGAAAACATTTTCCACAGTGGGTAGACCCTTACTTACCACTATCTTTTGAGTCATTAGGGTTATTTAAGGAGAACAAAATTAATTGTGTGGGCGGACCTAGTTAAGCGATCAGCGACCTCTGGATCGTAGCGTCTGAGATACCCAAATAAATGCACAGTACGCTTGTTCCCTCTAAAAATTACAAAAACATGATATCAAACTAATAAAATAAAGTGATGCAAATAATGGGATTTATTGTCTATGCAAGGTAATCTGGGCTGTGAATAACTTCGGTTCAACATATTTTATTCTTTGACAACCTCTTTACCACATTTATGACTGTAGGTACCTATTAGTAAAAGATCCGCTCCACTTTTCTACCTCTTTATTCTTTTTTTAATACATCCCAGGGCTCCTCTTTGAGTGAAGCTGCTGTAGTACAATGGGTTAGTAAACATTAAACTTGCATTAAGATAGTTCATTTGCATCATCAATAAGTAAAGTTTAATTAAAGCTATAAGTCAGCGATAGATCAGTATTAAGAACAATTTTTAAAACATAAAAAATTAAACAATATTAAAGGCAACAGGCAATTAATACAACAATTACCTAGTCGCGAAGAAGCAGCATCGGTGAGCTCTGTCTTTGAGAAAAGTGATCTTGACACTCATCAAGAGTTAATAATTTAGGCAATTTTCTACGTATCCACATGACTTTGGTACTAATTTTTCTTATTGTATGTTTTGAGATACATTCTGGCGAGACTGATGATTCATAACGCCATAACAATAAGTTTCATACAGTAAAACTGCGTCATCAACATATCAGAGAACCTTCAAACACTATGATTATGCTTATTATGCGTTCTCTAGCATGGTCTATAGTAAACACCTTAAATTTCATTCCTTTAAGTACGCTGATGTCATGAATGGAAAATGTATATGAATTGATATAAAATATATAACAAAATCGGGATGAAAATACTCTTACGAGCATTTCACGATGCAAAATCACTAATAATTGTGTCTAAATCAAGAGACTTCTGATCAATATTTTACTGTATACCTTCTGAGAGACTTCGATCATAGCCGCCGATGCACAACATATTAAGACCATTCTAAGCGTTCTTGTAAAATTAGCCTGATCTTAAGTAAATTTTTAATATCTTCAACTTTGAAGACTCTTCTTAAAAACTATTACTCTTCTTACGAAATTGTAATGATCTGACATCAATGGAACACACAACTTTAAAAATTTAACAAAAAATAACTATTACTAGAAAGAATAGCACAAAATTATAAATTATAATCCTACTTAAAAGAAATACATGGCTTGTAATTGTGATAACTAGAAAATTAAAAAAATACCTAATCTCAGCCCCATAAAATTAAAGTTTAAAGGCTTTGACAAATCAATAAATAATCCTAGTAAATTAGTAATCCTCGTCCTATCAACTTTTATTGCAAGCTGGAATGTAAAATAAAACACACCCGCCTAAATCCTAATCATTAAAGGTAATGAAAAGTAGAATTTTGATTTTTAGAATTATGAGATTTTGAAACCTGAAATACCTTAAATTGATTGGCCGTGAAGGTTGAAGTCTTGAAGATGAGCGGCGAGCCGAGGTGGATGGTGCGATTAAATTCGTTTTGGAGAGCCTCTGCGGTTGGTGGCGGAGGAGGCCGGATGAGCGGTCACAATTCACAAATTAGGTTGTCGATTAGAGTCTCGGAGAGATGATTTCATTTAACTAGTTTTATTGTAATGTAATTCTCATCCGCTAGGGGCTGCTTTTTAAAAGGGTTTTCTAATTTTTAGGGAGTGGGCCTGAACACTGGCCAACCCATGCGGCCACAAATGGGAGTTTTCACTAAGTCGAAAAATACTTATTACTTTCATATGGAACCAGACGACAATGGTGACAGAGATTCGAAATTCGTTGGCGGCTTAATCGTCCCGTGCTTGTGCCTAGCGGCGGGAATAAAACCGCCCCGGAAGCTCATGAGGCTCGTCTTGTAATGCGTTTGGTTTCTAACCGTCGAAGAGGGGCGGGGATTTTGGGATGGTTTGAATTGGAATTTGGAACTATATGGCGCAAGCTTTATTTTTTAACTTTTTACTTTGGCGCCGCGTGGTTCTTGAGCCTTCTATTTAGGATCCGTGCACGGTGTTGAACAATCCACTTTAAATGAGGATGGTTAAATTTGAACACCATTGTCACAACTACGATACCATGTCAAGGAACCATCTCAGCAAAAGGGATTAGGCGATGCATTTGAGGCCCATAATGTTATATATACAAGTGTTATCAATTTTAATAAGTATGGTGATATGATTTTATTACTTATTTTTATTTTGAATGGTGATGTGGGTAGGAAGTATGCCATTCATTTGAGATATGGCATATTTAAGTATAGAGCTTTGTTTGGTGATAAATTATCTTGCTATTAATGAATCATATACATAGTTGAGGAGCAATACATCAAATGTATATAGCGGAAACAACGATTCATTGTTCTTATTTTTCTTTTAATTTGAATCAGCGTATCTCCAAAATGCCCTTTTAGCAGTTAAATTTAGATTATATAATGGTAATTAGAAATGTTTAATTAAATAAATAATTTATTTGATAAGTATATTCCAAAATTATTATTTAAAAGAAAAGGATTGATATCTCAATTTTATAGTTATTCCTCCACTATTCAGCATAAGTAATGCTTGGATTTTTAACTCTTATATCATTTTATTAGTAATGCATAAGTTAAAACATAGTCGTAGAAGATCTTATTTAATTGGTTTCAATCTAGTTAATTAATATCAAATTTTATAATTATTTTAGGGCGGTCGAGGGTTAAGATTTGGTGTAACACTAAAACAAGCAAAGAAAGCATACATTGAGTATATGGAAGATTGTGAATATAAAATTAGAGAACTTTCTTGTACATCATTTGCATCTTGTAGACTATATTGCATCTTTTGCTAGACTTTGTTATGTTAACACAAAAATCATCATTCGGATGTACTCGAAACTAATTGCCGTGAATATCATAGTCCGTTATCACGAAGGACCCAAACCATGTGACACATATCGGTCCTTAAATTCGACATGGTGATCATTCTTTTCTAACACTACTGTGTAAAATCCATAGTTGTGACAACATTACCATGGATAAATTCATCATGCATCCTTACGTAATTTGTAACAAAAAAGCTTTCCTTTACATTATCTGCTCTTCCACCGGCTTATCTTGAACATTTTTGTTTTAACTTAGTGGGTATTCAGATTCATCCGACATTTGATTTGCTTTGTGGTTTGCTGGCGATGCGAGGAAACTCTAAGAGTTGGATCCACTGATATCCGTCAACGGAGAAACCACTCTTCTTACTCGTTCGGCGCTGCCTATTAACTTTCTTTCTCGCCAATCCAGACTCAAGGCCTTGGAATTACGGCATTACCAAGTTCCCAAAGCATCTATGAATATATCATATCAAAACAATGCATTATTGTCTCGAAATTACTTGACTTTTTATATCTAAAAAATTTAAGCATTTAAATCATTATCATCATCATCATACCTAGTGTATCAGCTCATAGGCAGGACTATGGTCGGGATCTGGGGAGGGAAGATAGGCGGCAACTCATACCCACATTAGGAGATGCTTGATTCGGAGAGTCCGGCTCTAAAAGGGTCTTAAAGAATTCAACGGCTTTCTAAAACTGACAAACTTACGCTCCACGTTAGTCATGCATAGTAATCAACTAACTGAAGATACACAAAGTGAATCATTACAATCGCGGGGTGAAACCATTTGCCATCTGAATACTTACAATCAAGAAGCATAAAGCGCAACTGCTCCTTGGGCATTCTGTTAAACACCTGTCAAGTCCTTTTTCCGTACTGCTTAAAACTAATTATGACAACTTCCCGGTTCGGTACAGCTAGAACAATAACAACCACCTTATTTGTACTAGGTGATGTCGGTGATGGACACAATTCTCGAATCAATTAAGCATTTAAGAATGGAATTATAAATGTTAGGCCATGAAAGTCGTAACTATTCTATGACTATGCGTGTCAAGTCGTCAAGCTGAATATTTGATGAATTAAACTGACACAACAATAAAAACAAGGAATAAAGTATATAACAAACTGCACTTACTGCATTGATTCTTAAAATCATTGAAATAAAACCAACATGACAGGAATATGTATTGGCGTTCATTGGCTTTCTAGCTTCAGGATAAATACTTATTCCACGCGTTCTTGAATTCATAAAATAAAACGGTTAAAATTATCCTAATTACTTTTTGTGCTTCCTCCAGCACATCGCGTCTTGTCACGGATGATTTATGTACATTTTATCCTCTAATTTTTCACTCATATTATGTCATCATATAGCTATTCTTACAGTTTAGTGATTTAATGTATTTTTAGGATATTACTCTTTTGGTGTAATATTTTGTTTGTTTTGTCCAATTTTTTGGGTTTTAGGAGCCATCTCAAGCACTAATTATATTTGCCGTCTTATTCTTAAAGGCTTAATTTGACCTTATGAACTGGAACTAGTGGGCTAGAAGAAATCATTCAGTGTATGAAGGCTGATAAAAGAAATGCCACAACTTCGATCATCAAATGCAAGGGTCCACCTGTGGTATCTTTAAACACGCTTTAGAACTGATAGATATTTTTATTGGAATTAAACTTGGGTCCGTTAACCCGAAGCGGTCACATGCCCAACATGGCATTTCAAAGGCCGTCGCCGGTACAAACAGTCTTGGCTGGTCAGCTGATACCGGTGCGCTTTTTTGCCTGCTTACCTCACGGCTGCCCCTCATCACCCCATGATGAAAGGAGGGTTGCTTTGCTTGACCCACAGCAATGATGATGAATGCAAGTGGAGAGGCCTCTTGTTTGGCTATATAATGCCTCAAAACCAGGAACACACCATCTGACTCCACAAGGAACCTTGCTCCTTTCTCTCTTCAACTAGTAGTTGTAACATGTAGCTCTGAGTACTACTAAATTCAGAGGTTTCAGCTTCCTTCTACAACTCACCATCCACCAGAGCTTCAATCATTTTGGCCTTGGCAATCATTTTCATTTAGTAGTTTGTAGTACTCTTCCTTTGGTAATTCTAATGACATTTTCGATTGTTTAGTTTACTTTTGGCGTTTTGGTTTGTGTATTCTTAGGTTAGGCGTAGTTCTTATTCATTTGTGTGATTGTCATCCCCTCATAGTTGAGGGTAGTAATTCTCTTTCTTAATTTTCTTCTTTGTTGTTGTTTGCTCTAGGAATATGATCATGACATTTCATGGTATGTTAAAAGTACAAACATGGGTAGTGAATTGTTATTTAGAGTTTGGGGATGAGATTAGTAATTATTTTGTAGCATGGTAATGGGTTGATCATGAATATGTACATAAAGATATGTAAGTTCCATGGTAAGAGATGGAGATAGAGCTGAATATCCTGGACCAATTTATGTTGCTTGAATGTTTGATCCACGGAAATATAAATTTATGCTAGTAATGAGTAGCGAGGAAGCTAACTTTATTAGGATTCCTTTGAGGCCTAGCAGATCCTTGGATGATGAACCATGTCTATCTTGTATGATTCTTTCTTGTTATGATTGGAGTCAAGGCTGTATTAGAAAGTTGTTAGTATGTGCGGGTTATCACGGCGCTGGGAGATCTGTAACCATGTGGTATTTATATAGTTCCTATACCTAGGAGATTGTGAAGCTAAATTAGAAAGACCTTTCATATCATACAATGTGGTTAAAACATATTTTCAACCCATCCTTTAACTTGTCTGAAGCTAAAATCCCCGAACTCTGATCATTGTTTCGCTTGTCTTGACTTTGTTTGTCACTTTCTCACTTTCATACATACTGTCATTAGACTCTTTTTGTGAAGCATTTCGTGGGCAGGCCCTTACTTACCACTAATGCTAAAATCATTGGATTATTCAAGAGAACAAGTGGTATTAGGCAGGACCTAGTTAAGCGATCAGGCAAGCCCTCACAGGATCATTTTTAATTTGGTAGATTAGCAGGAAATGTGTGTCGAAATTGTTTTTATGTAAAATTGTTAATATTAACCTATATTTACTTTTTAAATTTGTGTTAGTCATTGCTAACTTTTTTTCTTAGCTATATTTAAACTTTACCTGTCATTACCAGAGTGAGTGAGACTTTGGTACTATCTTGACCTGCTGAGTTTCTAATATTTTGTGATTTATGTGAACCTAATCCTTGCCTCTATTGTAGAGAAGTTCCAAGGGTAGATTAACATTAGCTCTCCGTGCTATTGTGATCTATGTGGAATACAAATCACTTGCCTCTGTGGGAGTTCAGGATGGTTGGAATGGCTGAGCTATAATCTCGTGTATGACTGACTTGCTTATGGGTATGACTCGGTTCCAAGGTGTGCAAGATTATGATGAGGCTCATAGTGAGGCCACTATAGTTTACTATGATGAGCAAAGCCAATGGGATTCCTACATTTCGCACTAAAATAGGCAATATGACCCACGATCAGCCAAGATTATGAGATCCTTTTGTAATGTAGATTGTCAAACCTCTTAGGCATAATATGTAAGGATGCTTCATAAGTAAAAGCTCTGAATCCTTACAAACCAAATCACACAACCACCTCAACCTCAAAATGATGACCCACGTATTTGGAAACCACCGACTCGACTGGCTGACTGCCCAGTTGAGCGCAAAGAAAAGCAGAAACCAATGAAGAGGTTGAGAGCCATCTTGGACAGGGTGGGCATGGAGAATCGCTTTCACCGATGAGGATGCGAGTGTTGAAATTGTGAATGGATGTTGAGATAATTAAGGGCATAAATAGGATTATTCCTTCAGCCTATGAAGAATTGATGATTTCTTCTGTAGTGGAGAAAGAGTTAGAGTGTATTATGAAAAAAGAACAAAAATCGAGAAAATTAACAATGAGAAAAAAGAAGTTGTGAAAGGAAAAGGAGCCTAAAAGTGACAAGCTACCGAAATATTAGCTTCCCTCGCATTCAGCAAGTAGCGGTAATGAAGTCTGACTTGAGGTACATGACATTGGACCATCCTCAGGTAGAAGGAGGAGGAAGAAAAGGAAAATATAAGGAGTGTTCAACACCTCCTCTACTGGAGTGAAATTCAAACCCCTTCCCCATTTTATACTCATGCTTGTGGATAGTATTTGTATTAGTGTTTCCATCTTCTTTTTGTGCTTGGAAAAGGACGGGCGGTGTGATAATGCTTGACCCACTCCCTTTTCCTTGCTTGTATAAGGAATATGCTTTGAGTGGGTGCGAGCACACCCAAAGTGATGGTAATGGGTGGCCATATTCCTTCTCTTCAATGAGTTAAAACTCACGGAATTGAATCGCCTTGAAGAGCGTCAAGAGTAGTGGCGTTAAAGAAACGACTTGGGAGCAACCCAAATTTTCGGTACATTTTGTATGTATGCGTTCTAGTTTAGAAATTTGCATTTGTTTTTTCATTAAAAGTATTTGCATTCATTAGAATTCATGTCTTCACTTTTTGAAATTAAAAGCGATGAGGACATTAGCTGGAAAGTGCAGCAGGGAGGAATAATTCGGTTTACTCTGCGTGCTTGTCTACGAATATTTTTGCATGTTTTTGTTAAATTTCAAAAAAAAAGAAAAAGAAAGAAGATAGACATGTTCATGTCCTTGAGATGCGTGTAAGTTTTGAAGCAACTTTCTTTTGACCGTTGTTAGATGTGCATAATTTGATGAGTAAGTCTTTGGTTCTTTTCGAGTTGTTGATTGTATAGAGTAGGCTCACTTGATGATGTTCCTTTGAGGTTGGTGTGGTACATTGGTTTGAGGCTTTACTTCGGAGGCAATAGCTAACTGTTGGACCTGTATTAGAATGACTAGGAGACAATTGAATCAAGTTAAATGCTTGTCATGTAACAACGTTTAATACCCCATTCATCACTAAACACCTTTACTCGTTCGCCAAAAATATCACTACTTTAATCTCCTTTTATAAAACAAGTTCTTTGTTTTGTGGTTATAGACATACTCTAGTTCATTTATTTATTTCTTATCATGTTTCTCATCACCACTTGCATATATACATGTGATGATGCTCTTGTTTATCGTATGCAACGGCCATATGGCGTATGCTTTGTTTTCTTAGGTTTGTAGATAATTGTCCTTTGATACATGATTCATTCATGCTCGCAAGAATCAAAAATGAAAAAAAAATGACATTTAGATTCTGGAAATAGATTATTTAGAATTCTTCAAGACTGTATCACATTTTTGGGATTCCGGGATTGTTTGGTTTTTGGCTTACTATAGAGTATCTTCTACCCAATTCATTGCTTCACATCACCTCTTATCATCCATTTCACTACTACATCATATTTTTATTTTTAGCATCCATCCCATTTTCCTTAGTTTCATTATTTATTCCTTGAAGGTTTCCTTTGACTTGTTGATTTTTGAGAAGCAGTTTCATGATCCCTTGTTGCTTAGAACTTCAGCGTACTTAGTCCATAGGTGATGATGATGTTTACCACCAAACACATGAGTGTGGTGCGGATAAATTGAAGGAGTTCACAACCCTGAAGTGAGGTTTGCCCACCTCTTTGAGTCGGTTTAGGGCTTTTAACCATGGTGAAGTTTGCGTGCTTTCTAACTATAATCCACTTTTAGGAATGATTAATGGAACTCGGTTTTATGAGTCACTTGGGGTCGAGAACCAATATCTTATTATCTTTGCTTGCACCTCTTCCGGTTTTATAGGTATATGCTATTCATGGATACAGTTACTTTGCTTAGGATGAAGCAAAGGTTTAATGAGGGAGTTTGATACGGATGATTTATGGCACATTTTATCTGTATTTTCTATATCATATATACTTTAATTGTAGAGTTTGTTAAATTTATGCTTATTTTGAAGGGATATTACTCTTTTATAGTGTTTTGTTGTTTTGTCAATTTTTTGCGAGGGTTTTCAGGCCATCTCAAGCACTAATTATATTTTATAGATCTTATTCTGAAAAAGCAGAAATACCACAAATGATTCATTGTGCAAGGAAATTAATTAATTAAGAGCCAGCAAAATACCTTTGAATGGCCAAAAGATTCATACAACATGCTGCCACCGTTTGTTGGTGCCATTTCGGTAATTCAGTGGCAAAATATTGGTCACATACTTGGTCACGATAAACGACGAGTTATGGCATTCAAAAACCTTGATCGCATCGAGTACAAACGGATCAGCCCGGTCGTGATACCCTGGTGGTTTGGCTTGACTACGGTCAATGGATTTTGTCAATTTTTGCCTCTAGCTTCTTCGCTGGCCTTTACTCTGTATGCCCCATGATGAAGGTTGCTTGCTTGACCCGCCCGGCAATGATGATAGATAAATGGGAGCCTCTTGTTTTGGCTATCCTCCAAGCTTTCAAAGGAACACACCATCCCGACTCCACAAAGTAGACATATACTTTTATGTACGGTTAACGAAACGAGCGGTTGGCGCGTTACGTACTTACTGGGTTAAACAACTCTCTTTAGCTCTTTAATCTTATAACTTAATCATTAAACGCTAAGCCGTGCCTTCTCTAACGCGGTAATTCATCAAGCATTTTCCGGGGAAATTGTTGGTTTCACCTTCGGTGCGATAATTTCTTAGGTTGAATATTGGTTCTTTGTCGGCTGGCGGTTGTCATGCCTCTGAACAGGTATAAATCTCTTTAGCGATTTTCTTCTTTGTTGTTGTTTTATGAATATGATCTTGACATTTCATGTGTTTATGTTTCAAAACATGGTGAGTAGTTACCTTTCTAGAGTTTGGGGATGTAATTGGCTAATTATTTTTTAAGGGGTAATGGGTTGTCTGAATATGTACAAAAAAGGAATTTTAATTCCCATGGTAAGGAATAGATCCTTTCGACTTATCCATGGACAATTTTTTGGCCCGAATTTTGAATCTTGGGAAATATAAATTTTCATGCTAGTAATAGGTAAGGGTTTAACTGGTTTTTTAATTCTTTCACCAGTGGTAAACCCAGCCTTCTTGTATGATTCTTTCTTGTTTTATTTTGAGGTCAAAAACATTAAAAAGTTGTTAAAGGGTAAAAGTTATCCCCGGGCAACCCCTCCTTTAATATATTTCCCAAACCCTAGAAGTTGTGGAGCTAAATTGAAAAGACCTTTCTTATCATACAATGGTTCAAAAATATTTTAACCCCTTTCCCTTAGCAATCTAAAACTAAAACCCCAAAATCTTTTTATATATTGTTTAAAACTTGATATTTAAAAGCTTTATTTTAAAACTAAAAAACCAAATAAACCTTTTGTCATTAAACCCCGTCACAAAACATTTCCCCCAGGCCACTTACTTACCCTAATTTTTGAGCCTTAGGGTTATTTAAAGGAGAACAATTAATTGTGTGGGCGGGACCCTAGTTAACGCGATCCCCCGACCTGGCCACCGTTTTAAAATTTAAAATGCCTTTTCCATCTCTAAAATTCTAACTGTTAAATAATAAAATAAAGGAAATGTTCCCTAAATAAGGGATTTTTGTTCCCCCAGAATAATACTGAAGGCTATAATTCTTAAAATAATTAACTTTTTATATTTTGCAACCTCTTACCACTTTTTAATAGACGGTGGAAAATTTCTAGCCCCAACCTCCCCTTTTTTTTCCCTT
This sequence comes from Amaranthus cruentus, assembly GCA_019425755.1. Classification (NCBI taxonomy): domain Eukaryota; kingdom Viridiplantae; phylum Streptophyta; class Magnoliopsida; order Caryophyllales; family Amaranthaceae; genus Amaranthus; species Amaranthus cruentus. Next base: position 10,109,454 of record CM033460.1, read on the forward strand.
ACCTTCTATAACTCCTCTTTGAAACTTTCATTCAATATGTAGTGGTGTTTGGGGAAAAAAAAATTAAAATCGGTTATTAAAATAAATAAGAAAGTTGTTAGTAGCAAATTGGCGATGGGGTGAAATTTATTAGTTTCAAAAACGAAAGAAATTTAAAATATCAATGAAAAACGACAAAGGCGAATTAATACAACAATTACCTAGTGCAAAGGGCTTGGTGAAAATATGGAAAAGTGATCTTTGACACTATCAAGGTTAATAATTTGGCGATTTTTCACACATATCCCCCAACTTGAAATTTTAATTTTCCTTAATGTTTTTGGGGGCCACTTCAAAAGATATTGATTCATAACTTTAAAAACTTTTGGCTATACGAAAATGGCCCTTCCCAATTCCCCTTTAACGTTCCCCCCGTAAACCCATAAGCATTTGGGGCCCTAAAATTGAAAAATTTACGATAATGGAAAATGCTGCGTTATTTTTGGGATGAAAATATTCTTCGAGGCATTTTCACATCCCAAAATCACTAAAAATTTGGATCTAAAATAAAAAGGGGGTTTCACCTATTTTCCAATACGGACATATCAAGAGACTCCCCTTTTTCCGATACAACATTTAAAGAATATTCAAGCTTTTTTAAAATTGGCCGATTTAAATTTTTCCTTTTTAAGACTCTTCTTAAAACTATTACTCTTCCGGTATGAACCAATCAAGGGGGGACCACAAATTTTATTTCAAAAAACCAATAAAAAACCGCAAAATTAAAATTATTCTTCCACTATTTAAAAGGGGAATAAAATTTCAGGTAGCCAATAAAAAAATTAAAAAAAATACCCCTAATCTTAGCCCCAAAAAAAATTCTAAGAAACTTTGACCCCCATAAACGTCTAGTAAATTAGAAAACCCTATCCCTTTAAAAAAAAGAAAATTTAGATATAAAAAAAACCCCCTTTTAAACCCTAATATTAAAGGGAAAAAAAAAGTAAAATTTTATTTTAATTTTAAATTTTAACCCCTTTTGGAAATTGAAGGTAAAAAGTTGGATGCAGGGCGGCTGAGGGCCGGCCTTTCATGAGGCCCCGGTTTGGCGGAGAGGAAACCGGATGAACATCAATTTTCCCCCGGCACTTCCTGGGTGAAGCCCTGAGATGATTTCATGTTTTAAGTTTTATTGAAATGTATTTTGTTGGGGCTTTTTTAAAAGGGTTTTCTAATTTTGGAGTAGATAACATCTCCCCTTTTCCTGGCCATTCCGGGGTTTTTTGTCAATACTTTTTTTAAATTCCTATTGGTTCGGGATTTGGGAAACCTTTGGGGGGGTTGAATCGGCTTTCCCTTGACCCCGGAACTCAAGAAAAACCCCCCGTTTGGGTTCTCCATCGAAAAGAAGAAGGAACAGGGTTTGAATTGGAATTTGGAACATATATATAAAAATTTTTTTAATTTTTGCCTAAGCGCGCGGTTCGGGGCCCTTTCCCATTTGGGATTCAAGGTTTAACAATCCACCTTAAAATGGGAATTTCGGTTAAAATTTAAAGGGCTTTGTTTTTCCCTTCCATGATCGCATGGGCCATCTCACCAAAGGTTGGGCTGGGCAGGAAATTTTTTCCCAATTTATAATTTTTTTAAGTAAAATTTGGATTTTTAACCTTTTTAAATTTAAATGTGAAAAATTTAAGGTATTAAATTTAAGGAATTTATTGACGCATTTTAAGTACCAGTGACTTTGTTGGGTAAAAATTATTTTTGCTATTAATGAATCATTTTACATGGTTCGTGTAAAATCAAATAATATGCCTAGCGAGGCATGTGATTCATTGTTTTTTATTTTTTCTTTTGAACCCGGAATCTCAAATGCCCTTTTTAAAGGAAAATTTAGTTATATAATGGTAATTAAAATGTTTAATTAATAATATTAAATAAATAATTTAATTAATTAAGTATTTTCCCAAAAGTGTGTATTTAAAAGAAAGGATTATTAATATCAAATTTTTATAGTTATTACCTCCTATTCAGTCTAAATGTCTTAGTTTTTTGGCACTATTCACTCATCACTCTTAATTTGTATTTTATTAGAATCTATAAGTTAAAACATAGTCATGAAAGATCTTATTTAATTGTTTTCAATACAAGGATTATTAATATCAAATTTTATAATTATTTTAGGACGTCAGGGTTAAGATTTGGTGTAACACTAAAACAAGCAAAGAAAGCATACATTGAAGTATATGGAAGATTGTGAATATAAAGTCGAGAACTTTCTTGTACATCATTTGCATCTTGTAGACTATATTGCATGCTGCTAGACTTTGTTAAGTTAACACAAAAATCATCATTCGATGCTTCTCCAAGCTAATTGTCTTCATGAATATCATAGTCCATGTTATCGAAGGACCAACAAACATAATCATGACACATATCATCATAAATTCATTTGTATAATTGATCATTCTTTTCTAACTATACTATTGTAAAAATCCATAGTTGTGACAACATTACCATGGACCAATTCATCATGCATCCTATCTGTATTTGTAACACTTTCCTTTACATTATCCTGCTCTTCCACCAACTTATCTTGAACATTTTGTTTTAACTTAGTAGGTGATACTAGATTCATCCAGCATTTCGATTTACTTTGTGGTTGCAGGCACTCTTCTTGCTCGTTTCAATTTTGTCATTAGATACTAAATTTTCCTTTTCAATCAACTTTTCTTTCTCCTTAGTATACCGACTCCAAGGCCTTGGAATTCTGGCATTACCAAGTTCCCAAGCATCCTATAGAATAATAATCCATATCAAAGCAAGTAGAAATTATTGTCATCAAAATTGCAACACATATCTAAAAATTTAAGCATTTAAATCATTATCATCATCATCATACCTAGTGTATCCCGCTCATAGACAGACTATGGTCAGGATCTCGGGAGGGAAGATAGACGGCAACTCATACCCATTAGGAGAATGCGGTCAGAGAGTCCCCGGCTCTAAAGGGTCTTCAAAGAGAGAGGATCCAACAACTTTCTAAAAGCCAACAACTTACACTCACGTTAGTCATGCATAGTAATCAACTAACGAAAGATACACAAAAAATTGAATACGTACAAATGTAGGAGTAAAACCATTTATAAATACGAATATACCAAATCAAGAACTGTCAAAGGCATGGCTAGCTCCTTAGACATTTCACCATTCACCTTTCCTAGATAAAGTCCTTTTTTCCATGCTACTTAAAACTAATTATGACAACTTTCAGTTCAGGTACAACTAGAACAATAACCACACTTATTTGTACTAGGTGATCGGTGATGGACACAATTCTCGAATAACTATAATTAAGCATTTTAAGACGGAATTATAAATGTTAGGCCATGAAAATTCGTAACTTATTCACCCTGTGGGCCCACTCGTGTCAAGTCTGTCAACTGAATATTTGATGAATTCTGACAGCCTAACAATAAAAAACAAGGAATAAAGTATATAACAAACCTCACACGTGATTCTTAAATCATTGAAATAAAAACGGTTAAAATATCTAATTGCTTTTTGTGCTTCCTCCACTATGCGATACCCAATAAATGCAAGTCTGCTTGTTCCCTCTCTAAAAATTACAAAAACATGATATAAAGCTAATAAAATAAAGGAAATTGTTCTAAATAACTCGATTTATTGTCTATCTCAGAGAATAATCGAGCTATTAATTATTTCTAAATAATTTAACTTTTGTATATTTTTGCACAACCTCTACCACATTTTAATAGACTATGAGGTACCTATTAGCGCACACTCACTTTTTCTTCCTCTTTATTCTTTTTGTCTATCCCAACTCCTCTTTGGTGATAGGTAGCTATCGTAATGGCGTAAAATGTGAAAAAGGGTGATGTGAGCAAAAAATTCAAAGATCGGATTATTTAAAAATAATCAATAGTAAAAGTTGTTAGTAGAAATTGGCAGAGGTCAAATTATTCAGGACAATTTTTTCTAAAACTAAAAGAAAGAAAGTTAATATCAATGAGAACGACAAAGACGAATTAATACAACAATTACCTAGTGCGAAGAAGCTTGGCATCAGTGAGCTCTCCCATACGAGAAAAGTGATCTTTGACACTATCAAGAGTTAATAATTTGGGCGATTTTTCACACATATCCGCGAACTTGAAATTTTAATTTTCTTCGTAATGTTTTTTGAGGCCACATTCAACGAAGACCTATTGATTCATAACATATAACATCAAATTTTAAGAGCACACACAATAAAACAAAATAAATCAGAAAATAAGAAGAAACCTTCATTACCTATGATTATGCTTATTATTGCGTTCTCCTAACCGTGAATCCATAATCAAACACTTGTGGGGCCCTAATTATATTCATAAAAATTTATGATGTCATGAATGGAAAATGTATATGAATTGATATAAAATATATAATACAAAATCAGATTAATATACTCTTACGAGCATTTTACGATGCAAAATCAGTAATTATTGTTTCTACATCAAGAGACTCGGTCATATTTTACTCAATGCACAAAGATATCAAGAGACTCACCATATTTTACTCGATGCACAACATATTAAGACCATTCAAGCGTCTTGTAAAATTGACGATCTTAAGTAAATTTTTAATATCTTCAACTTTGAAGACTCTTCTTAAAACTATTACTCTACAAATTGTAATGATAATGCATCAAGTGGAGACCTACAACTTTAAAAAATTTAACAAAAATAAAACAATATTATAAGACAACGCACAAAATTATAAATTATAATCATCTTCCACTTTTTAAAAGAGAATACATGTACTTCATTGAATTGTGACAATAAAGAAAATTTTTAAAAAAAATACACTAATCTTAGCCCCATAAAAATTCTCAAGTATTAAAACTTTGACAAATCAATAAATAATCTAGTAAATTAGTAATCCTACGCCACTATCAACACAAATAACAATGCTAGATATAAATAAACCCACACCTAAATCCTAATCATTAAAGGTAATGAAAAGTAGAATTTTTTGATTTTAGAATTATGAATTTTGAAACACAAATACCTTAAATTGGAAATCGACCATAAGGTTGAAGTCTTGAAGATGAACCGACGGCCCGGCCCGATGGCCTGGCGCCATGGAGGGAGGCCTCTCCGTGCGTGGACGGAGAGGAGAGCCCAGATGAAATCACAATTCACAAATTCAGTTGCTCGGTCGAGTCCTAGGATGATTTCATGTATTTTTTATTAGTTTTATTGTAATGTAATTTATAGTAAATAGGGGCTCTTTTTAAAGGGTTTTCTAATTTTGGGAGTGGGCTCAACACCGCCAACTCTACGCGTAGTTTTCACTAAGTCTAAAAAATACTTATTGTTAGATTTAACCTAAAACATTAGTTCGGACTTGACTGATCGGTGGAGGATTAGAGATTCGCTTGACGCTTGAGCCCGGCTAGACAGCAGCGAGGCAAAACACACCCCATCCTTGAGGCTCGACATCGTGGTCGCTTTGGTTTCTAGCAAATCGTAAGAGAGAAATGGGATTGGGATTGGGATTTGAATTGGAATTTGGAACATATATATACAACTAATTTTTAACTTTTGCCTAGCGACGTGGTTACCGGGCCTTCTATTTAGGATCCAGACTGTGTTGAACAATCCACTTTTAAATGAGAATTGGTTGAGATTTGAACCCGTGACTTCTTTACAAGCCTCGATACCATGTCAAGGAACCATCTCAACCAAAAGGTTAAGTCGATGGTCGAGGCCCCACAATGTTATATACTCTAAGTGTTATCAATTTTATTAAGTATGGTCTTTGTGATTACTATTTAACAGATTTTATTTTGAATGGTGATGTGATGAAATTTATGTAGTATGTGTTGGATTTTTAGGAATATGTGACGCATTTTAAGTACCATGTGACTTTGTTTGAGTGATAAATTATCTTGCTATTAATGAATCATATTACATAGTTCAAAGTGTATACATCAAATAATATGCCTAGCAGAACTGTGTGATTCATTGTTCTTATTTTTCTTTGTTGAATCCCAGCCGTAATCTCAAAATGCCCTTTTAACCGTTAAATTTAGATTATATAATGGTAATTAGAAATGTTTAATTAATAATATTAAATAAATAATTTAATTAATTAAGTATATTCCAAAAGTGTGTATTTAAAAGAAAGGATTATTAATATCAAATTTTTATAGTTATTACCTCCTATTCAGCCTAAATGTCTTAGTTTTTTGGCACTATTCACTCATCACTCTTAATTTGTATTTTATTCGTAATCTATAAGTTAAAACATAGTCATGAAAGATCTTATTTAATTCGTTTCAATACAAGGATTATTAATATCAAATTTTTATAATTATTTTAGGACAGTCAGGGTTAAGATTTGGTGTAACACTAAAACAAGCAAAGAAAGCATACATTGAAGTATATGGAAGATTGTGAATATAAAGTCGAGAACTTTCTTGTACATCATTTGCATCTTGTAGACTATATTGCATGCTGCTAGACTTTGTTAAGTTAACACAAAAATCATCATTCAGATGCTTCTCCAAGCTAATTGCTTCATGAATATCATAGTCCATGTTATCTGAAGGACCAACAAACATAATCATGACACATATCAGTCATAAATTCATTTGTATAATTGATCATTCTTTTCTAACTATACTATTGTAAAAATCCATAGTTGTGACAACATTACCATGGACCAATTCATCATGCATCCTATCTGTATTTGTAACACTTTCCTTTACATTATCCTGCTCTTCCACCAACTTATCTTGAACATTTTGTTTTAACTTAGTAGGTGATACTAGATTCATCCAGCATTTCGATTTACTTTGTGGTTGCACAACGTGCAGAAACTCTAAGAGTTTAGGATCATCAATCACGTCTTCGGAGGCACTCTTCTTGCTCGTTTCAATTTTGTCATTAGATACTAAATTTTCCTTTTCAATCAACTTTTCTTTCTCCTTAGTATACCGACTCCAAGGCCTTGGAATTCTGGCATTACCAAGTTCCCAAGCATCCTATAGAATAATAATCCATATCAAAGCAAGTAGAAATTATTGTCATCAAAATTGCAACACATATCTAAAAATTTAAGCATTTAAATCATTATCATCATCATCATACCTAGTGTATCCCGCTCATAGACAGACTATGGTCAGGATCTGGGGAGGGAAGATAGACGGCAACTCATACCCATTAGGAGAATGCGGTCAGAGAGTCCCCGGCTCTAAAGGGTCTTCAAAGAGAGAGGATCCAACAACTTTCTAAAAGCCAACAACTTACACTCACGTTAGTCATGCATAGTAATCAACTAACGAAAGATACACAAAAAATTGAATACGTACAAATGTAGGAGTAAAACCATTTATAAATACGAATATACCAAATCAAGAACTGTCAAAGGCATGGCTAGCTCCTTAGACATTTCACCATTCACCTTTCCTAGATAAAGTCCTTTTTTCCATGCTACTTAAAACTAATTATGACAACTTTCAGTTCAGGTACAACTAGAACAATAACCACACTTATTTGTACTAGGTGATCGGTGATGGACACAATTCTCGAATAACTATAATTAAGCATTTTAAGACGGAACTATAAATGTTAGGCCATGAAAATTCGTAACTTATTCACCCTGTGGGCCCACTCGTGTCAAGTCTGTCAACTGAATATTTGATGAATTCTGACAGCCTAACAATAAAAAACAAGGAATAAAGTATATAACAAACCTCACACGTGATTCTTAAATCATTGAAATAAAACCACTTATGTGAACCGAATATGTGACGAATTGTGTTAGCCTAACAATAAAAAAACTAGGGATGAAGGAAGTATATAACAAACCTCACACGTGATTCTTGAATTCTTGAAATAAGAACGGTTAAAATATCTAATTGCTTTTTGTGCTTCCTCCACTGTGCGATACTGATACGGATGATTTATGTACATTTTATCCTCTAATTTTCACTCATATTATGTCATCCTTATGCTTTATTCTTCTGATTTAGTCAATTTATGCTTATTTTAGAGGATATTACTCTTTTGGTGTAGTGTTTGTTGTTTTGTCAATTTTTGCAGGTTTTCGAGCCATCTCAAGCACTAATTATATTTATCGTCTTATTCTCAAAGGCTTGGTGACCTTATGAACTAAGTTAGTGACTAAAGGGAAGTCACATTAATTAAAAGAAGGCCAACCAAAGAAATGCTACAACTTTCGATCATCAAATGCAAAAGGGTCCACTTATAATGATCATATCTTTAAACACACTTAGAATTTGATAGATATTTTTATTGGAGATTAAACTTGGGTCCGTTAGCTTCGAAACGACTGGTCACATGCCCAATTCTGATAAGAAACGACCAAGTTATGGCATTTCAAAGACGCAGTGCGCATCAGGTACAAACCAGTCGACTGGTCGACTGGTACCAGTCGGGTCGACTGGTTCACACCTGACAGCTACAGTGTGGATTTTTGTCCGTCTACTTTTTGCCTCTAGCTTCCACCTCTACTTTTCTTGCGTGCTTCAGCCTTCCCCTCCTGTGCATCTGCACCCCATGATGAAGGAGGTTGCTTGCTTGACCCCCTTGGCAATGATGATGAATGCAAGTGGAGGAGCCTCTTGTTTGGCTATATAATGCCTCAAGCTTTCAAGGGAACACACACCATCAGCTCCACAAGCTGAACCTTGCTCCTTTCTCTCTTCATTCTATGGTAGTTCATGTATTTGTAAGCTCTAGTACTTTATAATTCCAGAAATTTGTAGTTGTACCTCACTTAAACACTCTCTTTAGCTCTTTAATCTTTAGAACTTAATCATTTGGCTTGTAACTTAATCATTAAACACTAGTAGTTTGTAGTACTCTTCCTTTGGTAATTCATCAAGCATTTTCCAGAAATTGTTGGTTTACTTTAGCATTTGGTTTGAAGTAATTTCTTGGGTTGAATATTGAAAGTTCTTATTCATTTGTGTGATTGTCATCCCCCTCCTTAGTTGAGGGTAGTAAGTCTCTTTAACTTAATTTTCTTCTTTGTTGTTGTTTGCTCTAGGAATATGATCATGACATTTCATGTGTTTATGTTAAGTACAAACATGAGTGAGTAGTTACCTTTCTAGAGTTTGGGGATGTAGTTAGCTAATTATTTTGCTTATGGGGTAATGGGTTGATCATGAATATGTACATAAAGGAATATGTAAGTTCCATGGTAAGGAATCGGAAGTCCATTTCGATCTCCATCCATGGACAATTTATGTTGCTTGAATGTTTGAATGCTTGGGAAATATGAATTCATGCTAGTAATGAGTAGCCCGGAAGCTAACTTTATTAGGATTCCTTTGAGGCCTAGCCCGTCCTTAGGATGATGAACCATGTCTATCTTGTATGATTCTTTCTTGTTTTAACATAAATTGGAGGTCAAGAGCATGTATTAGAAAGTTGTTAGTATGGTCGAGTTATACGCCCGGAAGCCGAATCTCCTAAACCATATTAGTGACTATATAGTTCCTATACCTAGAAGTTGTGGAGCTAAATTAGAAAGACCTTTCTTATCATACAATGGTTAAAAACATATTTTCAACCCATCCCTTTAGCAATCTAAGAAGCTAAAATCCCCAAACTCTAGTCTTTTTATATATTGTTTAAAACTTGATATTTGAAACTTGTTGTCACTTTAAAACTCAAAAACCATAAACCTTTTTGTCATTAGACTCTTTTTGTCACGAAAACATTTCCCTGTGGACCGACCCCTTACTTACCACTAATGCTAGTCATTAGGGTTATTTAAGGAGAACAAAATTAATTGTGTAGACCGGACCTAGTTAAACGATCAACGACCTACGGATCCGCGCGTCTACCAATTTGGCGCCGTTGCCGGGGAAATGTGTGTCGAAATTTGTTTTTATGGCAAAATTGTTAATATTGTACATATTTACTTTTTAAATTTGTGTTAGTCATTGCTAACTTTTTTCTTAGCTTTGTTGTTTGCATAAGTAAACCAAGGTGATGAGACTTTGGTACCTATCTTCAACAACATGAGTTCTCCATATTTTTGTGATTTATGTGGAGCCACAAATCACTTTGCCTCCTATTGTAGAGAAGTTCCAAGGGTAGATTACAACATTAGCTCTCCGTACTATTGTGATCTATGTGGAGCCACAAATCACTTTGCCTCCTATTGTAGGGAAGTTCCAAGGGATGATTGGAATGGCTTCCAAAGCTATGATATGGGTAATGATGAACTTGCTTATGGGTATGACTCGGATTTCCAAGGTGTGCAAGATTATGATGAGGCTCATAGTGACCACTATGGTTACTATGATGAGCAAAGCCAATGGGATTCCTACATTCCTTACCAAAATGAGCCTTATTATGAACCCCCATACCAATCCAACCAAGATTATGAGATCCACTTTTGTAATGTCGTGTCAAACCTCTTAGACGTAATGTGTGAAAAGTTTTCTGATAGAGTAAATGCAATCCTTACAAACCAAATCACACAACCACCTCAACCTCAAAATGATGACCACATATTTGAAACCACCAACCTAAGCCAAATGACCCTTCAGATTGAGCACAAGAAAACCGAAACCAATGAAGAGGTTGAGAGAGCCATCTTGGACTTTGCTAAGGAGGTGGGCATGGAGAATCCTTTCCTCAATGAAGGATACGAGAGTGTTGAAATTGTGAATGTGGATGTTGAGATAATTAAGGGCATCGATAGGATTGTAGATGACAAGGCCTATGAAGAGATTGATGATTTCTTACAGCAATTGGAGAAAGAGTTAGAGTGTGATTATGAGAAAATAAAAAAAAGAACAAAAAAATCAGAAAATTAACAATGAGAAAAAAAGAAGTTGTGAGAAGAAGGAAAAGGAGCCTAAAAGTGACAACTCTCAAAATGTCGCTCCTAACATTCCTAATGAAGAGCCCAACGGTAATATGAAGTGCAAGCTTGAGGCACATGACATTGGACCATCCTCCGTGAAGAGGAGGAAGAAAAAGAGAAAGTATGAGGAGTGTTCAACACCTCCTCACAAGGTGAAATTCAAACCCCCTTCCCCATTTTCTCTCATGCTTGTGGATAGTATTTGTGATGATGTTCCATCTTCTTTTGTGCTTGGAAGAAAAAGGTTTAGAATGATTGACAAGGATAATGTGACCCCTCCTTACCACTTGTATAAGGAATATGCTTTAGTGGGTGCGAGCACACCCAAAGTGATGGTAATGGGTGGCCATATTCCTTACTCTTCCAATGAGTTGAAAGCTCCCGATTGAATCACGCGAAGGGCGTCAAGCTAGTGACGTTAAAAGAGCGCTTTTGGGAGGCAACCCAAATTTTTTCGGTACATTTTAATTTTTGTATGTATGCATTCTAGTTTAGAAATTTGCATTTGTTTTTCATTAAAGTATTTGCATTCATTAGAATTCATGCTCCTTCCTTTCAAGTCTAAAGCAATGAGGACATTGCTGGGTCTGGCTTGGGGGAGGAATAATTCCAACATATTTTGTGCTTATTACGAATGTTTTTTGCATGTTTTGTTAAAATTTCAAAAAAAAAAAAAAGAAAAAAAGAAGAAGATAGACATGTTCATGTCCCTTGAGATGCATGTAAGTTTTGAAAACCTTTCTTTTGACCATTTGTTAATTAGATGTGCATAATTTGATGGTAAGTCTTTGGTTCTTTTTCCAAGTTGTTGATTGTATGAGTAGGCTCACTTGATGATGTTCCTTTGAGGTTGGTGTGGTACATTGGTTTGAGGCACCGCCTTAGAGTTTGGGCAAATAATTTCAAACCTTGTGAGTATGATTGAACCCCTACCACTATCTTGCGCTAATTGGAGACAACTAGGGACAATTTGAATCAAGTTAGAAATAAACAAGTGTGAACAATGGCATAACATTTGAAACCTTTCACATTAACACATTTACATTCATCCTTCATTTTCATACCACCTCGTTCACTTAAGAAATATCATACTATTCCCTCACCATATCACCCATTTGATACTCTAGCTTATAGTCGGGTTATTTTGGTATGTTTTGATTGGTTGCTCTTAGCACTCCTCGGTTCAATTATTTATTCATATCATGTTTCTCATCACCACTTGCATATATACCTTGGTGATGATGCTCTTGTTTTATATCCATTTTTTTTCTTTTTGGCCATGTTCATATGTTTTGGCCATCTTGTTTCTTGGTTCAATTACTAACCCAACCTTTGATGTACATGATTCATTCCTTATTATCATAAAAAAGGGAAAAAGTCAAAAAAAAAAAAAAGAAAGAAAAAAAATGAGAAAAAGGAAAAAAATAGAAACATGTTGATTCTACATGGAAAAATAGTTTATTTAGGAGTGCTAAGTTGTATCACATTTTTGGGTTCCGGATTGTTTGGTTTTTGGCTTGCTAGCTAGAGTATCTTCTACCATAATTCATTACCCCTTTCACATCCTCTTATCCATCCATTTTCACTACTACATCATATTTTTTTTATTTGCATACATCCATCCCATTTTTTCCTTGGTTTCATTGTTGTTGCTTGGTTTCCTTTGACTTGTTGATTTTTCGAAGCTTGATTTATAAGATCCCTTGTTGCTTAGAGACTCACATACTTGAGTCATAGGAATGAGTGATGAGTGTTTACCCTCAAACACATGAGTGTGGTGGATAAATTGGGAGTTCACAACCTAGAGTGAGGTTTGCCCACCTCTTTGAGTCCGGTTTGGGAGCTTTTAGCTCATGATTGGTTGCGTGCTTTCACTATAATCCCTTTTAGGAATGATTTAATGGAGCCTCAATTTCTTTCAAGTCCTTGGAATCGAGAACCAATATCTTGTTATCTTTGCTTGCACCTCTCTAGTTTTATGGTCATATTTTCTCATTGCATCTCAAATTTTGTAGTTACTTTGCTTAGGGACAAGCAAAGGTTTGGCTTGGGGGAGTTTGATACGGATGATTTATGTACATTTTATCCTCTAATTTTCACTCATATTATGTCATCCTTATGCTTTATTCTTCTGATTTAGTCAATTTATGCTTATTTTAGAGGATATTACTCTTTTGGTGTAGTGTTTGTTGTTTTGTCAATTTTTGCAGGTTTTCGAGCCATCTCAAGCACTAATTATATTTATCGTCTTATTCTCAAAGGCTTGGTGACCTTATGAACTAAGTTAGTGACTAAAGGGAAGTCACATTAATTAAAAGAAGGCCAACCAAAGAAATGCTACAACTTTCGATCATCAAATGCAAAAGGGTCCACTTATAATGATCATATCTTTAAACACACTTAGAATTTGATAGATATTTTTATTGGAGATTAAACTTGGGTCCGTTAGCTTCGAAACGACTGGTCACATGCCCAATTCTGATAAGAAACGACCAAGTTATGGCATTTCAAAGACGCAGTGCGCATCAGGTACAAACCAGTCGACTGGTCGACTGGTACCAGTCGGGTCGACTGGTTCACACCTGACAGCTACAGTGTGGATTTTTGTCCGTCTACTTTTTGCCTCTAGCTTCCACCTCTACTTTTCTTGCGTGCTTCAGCCTTCCCCTCCTGTGCATCTGCACCCCATGATGAAGGAGGTTGCTTGCTTGACCCCCTTGGCAATGATGATGAATGCAAGTGGAGGAGCCTCTTGTTTTGGCTATATAATGCCTCAAGCTTTCAAGGGAACACACACCATCAGCTCCACAAGCTGAACCTTGCTCCTTTCTCTCTTCATTCTATGGTAGTTCATGTATTTGTAAGCTCTAGTACTTTATAATTCCAGAAATTTGTAGTTGTACCTCACTTAAACACTCTCTTTAGCTCTTTAATCTTTAGAACTTAATCATTTGGCTTGTAACTTAATCATTAAACACTAGTAGTTTGTAGTACTCTTCCTTTGGTAATTCATCAAGCATTTTCCAGAAATTGTTGGTTTACTTTAGCATTTGGTTTGAAGTAATTTCTTGGGTTGAATATTGAAAGTTCTTATTCATTTGTGTGATTGTCATCCCCCTCCTTAGTTGAGGGTAGTAAGTCTCTTTAACTTAATTTTCTTCTTTGTTGTTGTTTGCTCTAGGAATATGATCATGACATTTCATGTGTTTATGTTAAGTACAAACATGAGTGAGTAGTTACCTTTCTAGAGTTTGGGGATGTAGTTAGCTAATTATTTTGCTTATGGGGTAATGGGTTGATCATGAATATGTACATAAAGGAATATGTAAGTTCCATGGTAAGGAATCGGAAGTCCATTTCGATCTCCATCCATGGACAATTTATGTTGCTTGAATGTTTGAATGCTTGGGAAATATGAATTCATGCTAGTAATGAGTAGCCCGGAAGCTAACTTTATTAGGATTCCTTTGAGGCCTAGCCCGTCCTTAGGATGATGAACCATGTCTATCTTGTATGATTCTTTCTTGTTTTAACATAAATTGGAGGTCAAGAGCATGTATTAGAAAGTTGTTAGTATGGTCGAGTTATACGCCCGGAAGCCGAATCTCCTAAACCATATTAGTGACTATATAGTTCCTATACCTAGAAGTTGTGGAGCTAAATTAGAAAGACCTTTCTTATCATACAATGGTTAAAAACATATTTTCAACCCATCCCTTTAGCAATCTAAGAAGCTAAAATCCCCAAACTCTAGTCTTTTTATATATTGTTTAAAACTTGATATTTGAAACTTGTTGTCACTTTAAAACTCAAAAACCATAAACCTTTTTGTCATTAGACTCTTTTTGTCACGAAAACATTTCCCTGTGGACCGACCCCTTACTTACCACTAATGCTAGTCATTAGGGTTATTTAAGGAGAACAAAATTAATTGTGTAGACCGGACCTAGTTAAACGATCAACGACCTACGGATCCGCGCGTCTACCAGATACCCAATAAATGCAAGTCTGCTTGTTCCCTCTCTAAAAATTACAAAAACATGATATAAAGCTAATAAAATAAAGGGAAATTGTTCTAAATAATCTGATTTATTGTCTATCTGCCGAGAATAATCTGAGCTATTAATTATTTCTAAATAATTTAACTTTTGTATATTTTTTGCTGACAACCTCTTACCACATTTTAATAGACTATTGTAGGTACCTATTAGCCGTCACACTCACTTTTTCTTCCTCTTTATTCTTTTTTGTCTATCCCAACTCCTCTTTGGTGATAGGTAGCTATCGTAGTCGGTTAAAATGTGAAAAAGGGTGATGTGAGCAAAAAAAATTCAAAGATCGGATTATTTAAAAATAATCAATAGTAAAAGTTGTTCGTAGCAAATTGGCAGTAGGTCAAATTATTCAGGACAATTTTTTCTAAAACTAAAAGAAAGAAAGTTAATATCAATGAGAACGACAAAGACGAATTAATACAACAATTACCTAGTGCGAAGAAGCTTGGCATCAGTGAGCTCTCCCATACGAGAAAAGTGATCTTTGACACTATCAAGAGTTAATAATTTGGGCAGATTTTTCACACATATCCGCGAACTTGAAATTTTAATTTTCTTCGTAATGTTTTTTGAGGCCACATTCAACGAAGACCTATTGATTCATAACATATAACATCAAATTTTAAGAGCACACACAATAAAACAAAATAAATCAGAAAATAAGAAGAAACCTTCATTACCTATGATTATGCTTATTATTGCGTTCTCCTAACCGTGAATCCATAATCAAACACTTGTGGGGCCCTAATTATATACAAAAAAAATTTTGATGTCATGAATGGAAAATGTATATGAATTGATATAAAATATATAATACAAAATCAGATGAAAATACTCTTACGAGCATTTTACGATGCAAAATCACTAATAATTGTGTCTAAATCAAGAGACTCAGTCATATTTTACTCAATGCACAGCATATCAAGAGACTCAGTCATATTTTACTCGATGCACAACATATTAAGACCATTCAAGCGTTCTTGTAAAATTGACGATCTTAAGTAAATTTTTAATATCTTCAACTTTGAAGACTCTTCTTAAAACTATTACTCTTACTGAAATTGTAATGATACGACATCAATGGAGACCTACAACTTTAAAAAATTTAACAAAAATAACACAATATTACTAAGACAACGCACAAAATTATAAATTATAATCCTCTTCCACTATTTAAAAGAGAATACATGTACTTCATTGAATTGTGACAATAAAGAAAATTAAAAAAAAAATACCCTAATCTTAGCCCCATAAAAATTCTGAAGTTTAAAACTTTGACAAATCAATAAATAATCTAGTAAATTAGTAATCCTACGTCACTATCAACACAAATAGACAATGCTAGATATAAATAAACCCACCGCCTAAATCCTAATCATTAAAGGTAATGAAAAAGTAGAATTTTGATTTTTAGAATTATGAATTTTGAAACACAAATACCTTAAATTGGAAATTGACTGACGAAGGTTGAAGTCTTGAAGATGAACTGACGAAGCCCAGTGCCCAGATGGTCGGTCGTCGGTGGAGGGAGGCCTCTCTGGTTGGCGGTGACGGAGGAGAGCCCAGATGAACAGTCACAATTCACAAATTCAGTTGTCGGTCAGAGTCTCAGAGATGATTTCATGTATTTTTTTATTAGTTTTATTGTAATGTAATTTATAGTAAATAGGGGCTCTTTTTTAAAGGGTTTTCTAATTTTTGGGAGTGGGCCCTGAACACTGGCCAACTTCGCCGGCCCTGCGTCAGGTTTTCACTAAGTCGAAAAAATACTTATTGTTAGATTTAACCTAAAAACATTAGTTCAGGACTTGACGACTGGTGGAGGATTAGAGATTCGTTTGACGCTTGAGCGTCCGGTAGCAGCAAGCAGAGGCAGGCAAAACACACCCCCGACTCCTTGAGGCTCGATACTGTGTCGTTTGGTTTCTAGCAAATCAGAAGAAGAGAGAATGGGGATTGGGATTGGGATTTGAATTGGAATTTGGAACATATATATACAACTAATTTTTTAACTTTTTGCCTAGCGCACGTGGTTACTGGGCCTTCTATTTAGGATCCGGTACCTGGTGTTGAACAATCCACTTTAAATGAGAATTGGTTGAGATTTGAACCCGTGACTTCTTGTCACACTGGCTTCTGATACCATGTCAAGGAACCATCTCAACCAAAAGGTTAAGCTGATGGCTGAGGCCCCACAATGTTATATACTCTAAGTGTTATCAATTTTAATAAGTATGGTCAATGTGATTACTATTTAACACATTTTATTTTGAATGGTGATGTGATGAAATTTAAGGAGTATGTGATGCATTTTAAGGAATATGTGACGCATTTTAAGTACCATGTGACTTTGTTTGAGTGATAAATTATCTTGCTATTAATGAATCATATTACATAGTTCAAAGTGTATACATCAAATAATATGCCTAGCAGAACTGTGTGATTCATTGTTCTTATTTTTCTTTGTTGAATCCCAGCCGTAATCTCAAAATGCCCTTTTAACCGTTAAATTTAGATTATATAATGGTAATTAGAAATGTTTAATTAATAATATTAAATAAATAATTTAATTAATTAAGTATATTCCAAAAGTGTGTATTTAAAAGAAAGGATTATTAATATCAAATTTTTATAGTTATTACCTCCTATTCAGCCTAAATGTCTTAGTTTTTTGGCACTATTCACTCATCACTCTTAATTTGTATTTTATTCGTAATCTATAAGTTAAAACATAGTCATGAAAGATCTTATTTAATTCGTTTCAATACAAGGATTATTAATATCAAATTTTTATAATTATTTTAGGACAGTCAGGGTTAAGATTTGGTGTAACACTAAAACAAGCAAAGAAAGCATACATTGAAGTATATGGAAGATTGTGAATATAAAGTCGAGAACTTTCTTGTACATCATTTGCATCTTGTAGACTATATTGCATGCTGCTAGACTTTGTTAAGTTAACACAAAAATCATCATTCAGATGCTTCTCCAAGCTAATTGCTTCATGAATATCATAGTCCATGTTATCTGAAGGACCAACAAACATAATCATGACACATATCAGTCATAAATTCATTTGTATAATTGATCATTCTTTTCTAACTATACTATTGTAAAAATCCATAGTTGTGACAACATTACCATGGACCAATTCATCATGCATCCTATCTGTATTTGTAACACTTTCCTTTACATTATCCTGCTCTTCCACCAACTTATCTTGAACATTTTGTTTTAACTTAGTAGGTGATACTAGATTCATCCAAGCATTTCGATTTACTTTGTGGTTGCACAACGTGCATAAACTCTAAGAGTTTAGGATCATCAATCACGTCTTCGGAGGCACTCTTCTTGCTCGTTTCAATTTTGCCATTAGATACTAAATTTTCCTTTTCAATCAACTTTTCTTTCTCCTTAGTATACCGGCTCCAAGGCCTTGGAATTCTGGCATTACCAAGTTCCCAAGCATCCTATAGGAATAATAATCATATCAAAGCAAGTAGAAATTTTTCATCATCAAAGCAAGTAGAAATTATTGTCATCAAAATTGCAACACATATCTAAAAATTTAAGCATTTAAATCATTATCATCATCATCATACCTAGTGTATCCCGCTCATAGACACACATATCTAAAAATTTAGATCATGGTCGATCCGGGAGGAAGATAGACGCAACTCATACCCATTAGGAGAATGCGTCGAGAGTCCCCTACTCTAAAGGGTCTTCAAAGTTAGAGGATCCAACAACTTTCTAAAAGCCAACAACTTACACTCACGCTAGTCATGCATAGTAATCAACTAACGAAAGATACACAAAAATTGAATACGTACAAATGTAGGAGTAAAACCATTTATAAATACGAATATACCAAATCAAGAACTGTCAAAGGCATGGCTAGCTCCTTAGACATTTCACCATTCACCTTTCCTAGATAAAGTCCTTTTTTCCATGCTACTTAAAACTAATTATGACAACTTTCGCTCAGGGACAACTAGAACAATAACCACACTTATTTGTACTAGGTGATCGGTGATGGACACAGTTCTCGAATAACTATAATTAAGCATTTTAAGACGGAATTATAAATGTTAGGCCATGAAAATTCATAACTTATTCACCCGTGGCCACTCGTGTCAAGTCTCGTCAACCAATATTTGATGAATTCCATGACCTAACAATAAAAAACAAGGAATGAAGTGTATAACAAACTTTACACGTGATTCTTGAATCATTGAAATAATAAAACCACTCATGTGAACTGAATATGTGACGAATTGTGACAGCTTAACGATAAAAAAACGAGGGATGAAGGAAGTATATAACAAACCTCACACGTGATTCTTGAATTCTTGAAATAAGAACGGTTAAAATATCTAATTGCTTTTTGTGCTTCCTCCACTGTGCGATACCCAATAAATGCAAGTCTGCTTGTTCCCTCTCTAAAAAATTACAAAAACATGATATAAAGCTAATAAAATAAACGAAAAATTGTCCTAAATAATCTGACTTATTGCCTATCTGCCAAGAATAATCTCAGCTATTAATTATTTCTAAATAATTTAACTTTTGTATATTTTTTTTGCTGACACATTTTAATAGACTATTGCAGGTACCTAATAGCTATCGTAGTCGGTTAAAAGGTGGAAAGGGGTGATGCGAGCAAAAAAAATTCAAAGATCCAATTATTTAAAAATAATCAATAGTAAAAGTTGTTCGCAACAAATTGGCAATAGGTCAAATTATTCAGGACAATCTTTTCTAAAACTAAAAGAAAGAAAATTAATATCAATGAGAACGA
Source organism: Amaranthus cruentus (assembly GCA_019425755.1). NCBI lineage: Eukaryota > Viridiplantae > Streptophyta > Magnoliopsida > Caryophyllales > Amaranthaceae > Amaranthus > Amaranthus cruentus. The sequence goes on from CM033460.1 coordinate 10,129,209, forward strand.
CAAAGACGAATTAATACAACAATTACCTAGTGCGAAGAAGCTTGGCATCAGTGAGCTCTCCCATACGAGAAAAGTGATCTTTGACACTATCAAGAGTTAATAATTTGGGCAGATTTTTCACACATATCCGCGAACTTGAAATTTTACTTTTCTTCGTAATGTTTTTTGAGGCCACATTCAACGAAGACCTATTGATTCATAACATATAACATCAAATTTTAAGTGCACACACAATAAAACAAAATAAATCAGAAAAAAAGAAGAAAACTTCATTACCTATGATTATGCTTATTATTGCGTTCTCCTAACCGTGAATCCATAATCAAACACTTGTGGGGCCCTAATTATATACAAAAAAAAATTTGATGTCATGAAAGGAAAATGTATATGAATTAATATAAAATATATAATATAAAATCAGATAAAAATACTCTTACGACCATTTTTCGATGCAAAATCACTAATAAGAGTGTCTAAGAGACTCAGTCATATTTTACTCGATGCACAGCATATCAAGAGACTCAGTCATATTTTACTCGATGCACAACATATCAAGACCATTCAAGCGTTCTTGTGAAATTGACGATCTTAAGTAAATTTTTAATATCTTCAACTTTGAAGACTCTTCTTAAAACTATTACTCTTACTGAAATTGTAATGATACGACATCAATGGAGACCTACAACTTTAAAAAATTTAACAAAAATAACACAATATTACTAAGACAACGCACAAAATTATAAATTATAATCCTCTTCCACTTTTTAAAAGAGAATACATGTACTTCGTGACAATAAAGAAAATTTTAAAAAAAATACCCTAATCTTAACCCCATAAAAATTCTGAATTTTAAAACTTTGACAAATCAATAAATAATCTAGTAAATTAGTAATCCTACGTCACTATCAACACAAATACACAATGCTAGATATAAATAAACCCACCGCCTAAATCCTAATCATTAAAGGTAATGAAAAAGTAGAATTTTGATTTTTAGAATTATGAATTTTGAAACACAAATACCTTAAATTGGAAATTGACTGACGAAGGTTGAAGTCTTGAAGATGAACTGACGAAGCCCAGTGCCCAGATGGTCGGTCGTCGGTGGAGGGAGGCCTCTCTGGTTGGCGGTGACGGAGGAGAGCCCAGATGAACAGTCACAATTCACAAATTCAGTTGTCGGTCAGAGTCTCAGAGATGATTTCATGTATTTTTTTATTAGTTTTATTGTAATGTAATTTATAGTAAATAGGGGCTCTTTTTTAAAGGGTTTTCTAATTTTTGGGAGTGGGCCCTGAACACTGGCCAACTTCGCCGGCCCTGCGTCAGGTTTTCACTAAGTCGAAAAAATACTTATTGTTAGATTTAACCTAAAAACATTAGTTCAGGACTTGACGACTGGTGGAGGATTAGAGATTCGTTTGACGCTTGAGCGTCCGGTAGCAGCAAGCAGAGGCAGGCAAAACACACCCCCGACTCCTTGAGGCTCGATACTGTGTCGTTTGGTTTCTAGCAAATCAGAAGAAGAGAGAATGGGGATTGGGATTGGGATTTGAATTGGAATTTGGAACATATATATACAACTAATTTTTTAACTTTTTGCCTAGCGCACGTGGTTACTGGGCCTTCTATTTAGGATCCGGTACCTGGTGTTGAACAATCCACTTTAAATGAGAATTGGTTGAGATTTGAACCCGTGACTTCTTGTCACACTGGCTTCTGATACCATGTCAAGGAACCATCTCAACCAAAAGGTTAAGCTGATGGCTGAGGCCCCACAATGTTATATACTCTAAGTGTTATCAATTTTAATAAGTATGGTCAATGTGATTACTATTTAACACATTTTATTTTGAATGGTGATGTGATGAAATTTAAGGAGTATGTGATGCATTTTAAGGAATATGTGACGCATTTTAAGTACCATGTGACTTTGTTTGAGTGATAAATTATCTTGCTATTAATGAATCATATTACATAGTTCAAAGTGTATACATCAAATAATATGCCTAGCAGAACTGTGTGATTCATTGTTCTTATTTTTCTTTGTTGAATCCCAGCCGTAATCTCAAAATGCCCTTTTAACCGTTAAATTTAGATTATATAATGGTAATTAGAAATGTTTAATTAATAATATTAAATAAATAATTTAATTAATTAAGTATATTCCAAAAGTGTGTATTTAAAAGAAAGGATTATTAATATCAAATTTTTATAGTTATTACCTCCTATTCAGCCTAAATGTCTTAGTTTTTTGGCACTATTCACTCATCACTCTTAATTTGTATTTTATTCGTAATCTATAAGTTAAAACATAGTCATGAAAGATCTTATTTAATTCGTTTCAATACAAGGATTATTAATATCAAATTTTTATAATTATTTTAGGACAGTCAGGGTTAAGATTTGGTGTAACACTAAAACAAGCAAAGAAAGCATACATTGAAGTATATGGAAGATTGTGAATATAAAGTCGAGAACTTTCTTGTACATCATTTGCATCTTGTAGACTATATTGCATGCTGCTAGACTTTGTTAAGTTAACACAAAAATCATCATTCAGATGCTTCTCCAAGCTAATTGCTTCATGAATATCATAGTCCATGTTATCTGAAGGACCAACAAACATAATCATGACACATATCAGTCATAAATTCATTTGTATAATTGATCATTCTTTTCTAACTATACTATTGTAAAAATCCATAGTTGTGACAACATTACCATGGACCAATTCATCATGCATCCTATCTGTATTTGTAACACTTTCCTTTACATTATCCTGCTCTTCCACCAACTTATCTTGAACATTTTGTTTTAACTTAGTAGGTGATACTAGATTCATCCAGCATTTCGATTTACTTTGTGGTTGCACAACGTGCAGAAACTCTAAGAGTTTAGGATCATCAATCACGTCTTCGGAGGCACTCTTCTTGCTCGTTTCAATTTTGTCATTAGATACTAAATTTTCCTTTTCAATCAACTTTTCTTTCTCCTTAGTATACCGACTCCAAGGCCTTGGAATTCTGGCATTACCAAGTTCCCAAGCATCCTATAGAATAATAATCCATATCAAAGCAAGTAGAAATTATTGTCATCAAAATTGCAACACATATCTAAAAATTTAAGCATTTAAATCATTATCATCATCATCATACCTAGTGTATCCCGCTCATAGACAGACTATGGTCAGGATCTGGGGAGGGAAGATAGACGGCAACTCATACCCATTAGGAGAATGCGGTCAGAGAGTCCCCGGCTCTAAAGGGTCTTCAAAGAGAGAGGATCCAACAACTTTCTAAAAGCCAACAACTTACACTCACGTTAGTCATGCATAGTAATCAACTAACGAAAGATACACAAAAAATTGAATACGTACAAATGTAGGAGTAAAACCATTTATAAATACGAATATACCAAATCAAGAACTGTCAAAGGCATGGCTAGCTCCTTAGACATTTCACCATTCACCTTTCCTAGATAAAGTCCTTTTTTCCATGCTACTTAAAACTAATTATGACAACTTTCAGTTCAGGTACAACTAGAACAATAACCACACTTATTTGTACTAGGTGATCGGTGATGGACACAATTCTCGAATAACTATAATTAAGCATTTTAAGACGGAATTATAAATGTTAGGCCATGAAAATTCGTAACTTATTCACCCTGTGGGCCCACTCGTGTCAAGTCTGTCAACTGAATATTTGATGAATTCTGACAGCCTAACAATAAAAAACAAGGAATAAAGTATATAACAAACCTCACACGTGATTCTTAAATCATTGAAATAAAACCACTTATGTGAACCGAATATGTGACGAATTGTGTTAGCCTAACAATAAAAAAACTAGGGATGAAGGAAGTATATAACAAACCTCACACGTGATTCTTGAATTCTTGAAATAAGAACGGTTAAAATATCTAATTGCTTTTTGTGCTTCCTCCACTGTGCGATACCCAATAAATGCAAGTCTGCTTGTTCCCTCTCTAAAAATTACAAAAACATGATATAAAGCTAATAAAATAAAGGGAAATTGTTCTAAATAATCTGATTTATTGTCTATCTGCCGAGAATAATCTGAGCTATTAATTATTTCTAAATAATTTAACTTTTGTATATTTTTTGCTGACAACCTCTTACCACATTTTAATAGACTATTGTAGGTACCTATTAGCCGTCACACTCACTTTTTCTTCCTCTTTATTCTTTTTTGTCTATCCCAACTCCTCTTTGGTGATAGGTAGCTATCGTAGTCGGTTAAAATGTGAAAAAGGGTGATGTGAGCAAAAAAAATTCAAAGATCGGATTATTTAAAAATAATCAATAGTAAAAGTTGTTCGTAGCAAATTGGCAGTAGGTCAAATTATTCAGGACAATTTTTTCTAAAACTAAAAGAAAGAAAGTTAATATCAATGAGAACGACAAAGACGAATTAATACAACAATTACCTAGTGCGAAGAAGCTTGGCATCAGTGAGCTCTCCCATACGAGAAAAGTGATCTTTGACACTATCAAGAGTTAATAATTTGGGCAGATTTTTCACACATATCCGCGAACTTGAAATTTTAATTTTCTTCGTAATGTTTTTTGAGGCCACATTCAACGAAGACCTATTGATTCATAACATATAACATCAAATTTTAAGAGCACACACAATAAAACAAAATAAATCAGAAAATAAGAAGAAACCTTCATTACCTATGATTATGCTTATTATTGCGTTCTCCTAACCGTGAATCCATAATCAAACACTTGTGGGGCCCTAATTATATACAAAAAAAATTTTGATGTCATGAATGGAAAATGTATATGAATTGATATAAAATATATAATACAAAATCAGATGAAAATACTCTTACGAGCATTTTACGATGCAAAATCACTAATAATTGTGTCTAAATCAAGAGACTCAGTCATATTTTACTCAATGCACAGCATATCAAGAGACTCAGTCATATTTTACTCGATGCACAACATATTAAGACCATTCAAGCGTTCTTGTAAAATTGACGATCTTAAGTAAATTTTTAATATCTTCAACTTTGAAGACTCTTCTTAAAACTATTACTCTTACTGAAATTGTAATGATACGACATCAATGGAGACCTACAACTTTAAAAAATTTAACAAAAATAACACAATATTACTAAGACAACGCACAAAATTATAAATTATAATCCTCTTCCACTATTTAAAAGAGAATACATGTACTTCATTGAATTGTGACAATAAAGAAAATTAAAAAAAAAATACCCTAATCTTAGCCCCATAAAAATTCTGAAGTTTAAAACTTTGACAAATCAATAAATAATCTAGTAAATTAGTAATCCTACGTCACTATCAACACAAATACACAATGCTAGATATAAATAAACCCACCGCCTAAATCCTAATCATTAAAGGTAATGAAAAAGTAGAATTTTGATTTTTAGAATTATGAATTTTGAAACACAAATACCTTAAATTGGAAATTGACTGACGAAGGTTGAAGTCTTGAAGATGAACTGACGAAGCCCAGTGCCCAGATGGTCGGTCGTCGGTGGAGGGAGGCCTCTCTGGTTGGCGGTGACGGAGGAGAGCCCAGATGAACAGTCACAATTCACAAATTCAGTTGTCGGTCAGAGTCTCAGAGATGATTTCATGTATTTTTTTATTAGTTTTATTGTAATGTAATTTATAGTAAATAGGGGGCTCTTTTTTAAAGGGTTTTCTAATTTTTGGGAGTGGGCCCTGAACACTGGCCAACTTCGCCGGCCCTGCGTCAGGTTTTCACTAAGTCGAAAAAATACTTATTGTTAGATTTAACCTAAAAACATTAGTTCAGGACTAGACGACTGGTGGAGGATTAGAGACTCGTTTGACTTTAGGTCCGTGCGGCTAAGGAGGCGTAAAACACACCCCCGACTCCTTGAGGCTCGATACTGTGTCGTTTGGTTTCTAGCAAATCAGAAGAAGAGAGAATGGGGATTGGGATTGGGATTGGGATTTGAATTGGAATTTGGAACATATATATACAACTAATTTTTTGGTTTCTAGCACGTGGTTACTGGGACTTCTATTTAGGATCCGGTACCTGGTGTTGAACAATCCACTTTAAATGAGAATTGGTTGAGATTTGAACCCGTGACTTCTTGTCACACTGGCTTCTGATACCATGTCAAGGAACCATCTCAACCAAAAGGTTAAGCTGATGGTGAGGCCCCACAATGTTATATACTCTAAGTGTTATCAATTTTAATAAGTATGGTCAATGTGATTACTATTTAACACATTTTATTTTGAATGGTGATGTGATGAAATTTAAGGAGTATGTGATGCATTTTAAGGAATATGTGACGCATTTTAAGTACCATGTGACTTTGTTTGAGTGATAAATTATCTTGCTATTAATGAATCATATTACATAGTTCAAAGTGTATACATCAAATAATATGCCTAGCGAACTGTGTGATTCATTGTTCTTATTTTTCTTTGTTGAATCCCACCGTAATCTCAAAATGCCCTTTTACCGTTAAATTTAGATTATATAATGGTAATTAGAAATGTTTAATTAATAATATTAAATAAATAATTTAATTAATTAAGTATATTCCAAAAGTGTGTATTTAAAAGAAAGGATTATTAATATCAAATTTTTATAGTTATTACCTCCTATTCAGCCTAAATGTCTTAGTTTTTTGGCACTATTCACTCATCACTCTTAATTTGTATTTTATTCGTAATCTATAAGTTAAAACATAGTCATGAAAGATCTTATTTTGTTAAGTTAACACAAAAATCATCATTCAGATGCTTCCCAAGCTAATTGCTTCATGAAATCATAGTCCATGTTATCTGAAGGACCAACAAACATAATCATGACACATATCAGTCATAAATTCATTTGTATAATTGATTATTCTTTTCTAACTATACTATTGTAAAAACCCATAGTTGTGACAACATTACCTTGGACCAATTCATCATGCATCCTATCCGTTTTGACACATATCAGTCATAAATTCATTTGTATAATTGATCATTCTTTTTTAACTTAGTAGGTGATACTAGATCATTTATCCAGCATTTCGATTTACTTTGTGGTTGCACAACGTGCAGAAACTCTAAGAGTTTAGGATCATCAATCACGGCTTCGGAGGCACTCTTCTCGCTCGTTTCAATTTTGCCATTAGATACTAAATTTTCCTTTTCAATCAACTTTTCTTTCTCCTTAGTATACCGGCTCCAAGGCCTTGGAATTCTGGCATTACCAAGTTCCCAAGCATCCTATAGAATAATAATCATCATCAAAGCAAGTAGAAATTATTGTCATCACAATTGCAACACATATCTAAAAATTTAAGCATATAAATCATCATCATCATCATCATACCTAGTGTATCCCGCTCATAGAGCATTATGGTCGATCCGGGAGGAAAGATAGACAGCAACTCATACCCATTAGGAGAGTGCTGTCAGAGAGTCCCTCGACTATAAAAGGTCTTCAAAGAGAAAAGATCCAACAACTATGTGAAAGCCTGCAACTTACACGTCATGCATAGTAATCAACTAACGAAAGATACACAAAAAATTGAATACGTACAAATTTAGGAGTAAAACCATTTATAAATACGAATATACCAAATCAAGAACTTTCAAATGCATTGCTAGCTCCTTAGACATTTCACCATTCACCTTTCCTAGATAAAGTCCTTTTTTCCATGCTACTTAAAATTAATTATGACATTTTTCAGTTCAAGTAAAACTAGAACAATAACCACACTTAATTGTGTTAGGTGATCGGTGATGGACACAGTTCTCGAATAACTATAATTAAGCATTTTAAGACGGAATTATAAATGTTAGGCCATGAAAATTCATAACTTATTCACCCTGTGGCCACTCGTGTCAAGTCTGTGAACTGAATATTTGATAATTCTGACAGCCTAACAATAAAAAACAAGGAATAAAGTATATAACAAACCTCACACGTGATTCTTAAATCATTGAAATAAAACCACTTATGTGAACCGAATATGTGACGAATTGTGTTAGCCTAACAATAAAAAAACTAGGGATGAAGGAAGTATATAACAAACCTCACACGTGATTCTTGAATTCTTGAAATAAGAACGGTTAAAATATCTAATTGCTTTTTGTGCTTCCTCCACTGTGCGATACCCAATAAATGCAAGTCTGCTTGTTCCCTCTCTAAAAATTACAAAAACATGATATAAAGCTAATAAAATAAAGGGAAATTGTTCTAAATAATCTGATTTATTGTCTATCTGCCGAGAATAATCTGAGCTATTAATTATTTCTAAATAATTTAACTTTTGTATATTTTTTGCTGACAACCTCTTACCACATTTTAATAGACTATTGTAGGTACCTATTAGCCGTCACACTCACTTTTTCTTCCTCTTTATTCTTTTTTGTCTATCCCAACTCCTCTTTGGTGATAGGTAGCTATCGTAGTCGGTTAAAATGTGAAAAAGGGTGATGTGAGCAAAAAAAATTCAAAGATCGGATTATTTAAAAATAATCAATAGTAAAAGTTGTTCGTAGCAAATTGGCAGTAGGTCAAATTATTCAGGACAATTTTTTCTAAAACTAAAAGAAAGAAAGTTAATATCAATGAGAACGACAAAGACCAATTAATACAACAATTACCTAGTGCGAAGAAGCTTGGCATCAGTGAGCTCTCCCATACGAGAAAAGTGATCTTTGACACTATCAAGAGTTAATAATTTGGGCAGATTTTTCACACATATCCGCGAACTTGAAATTTTAATTTTCTTCGTAATGTTTTTTGAGGCCACATTCAACGAAGACCTATTGATTCATAACATATAACATCAAATTTTAAGAGCACACACAATAAAACAAAATAAATCAGAAAATAAGAAGAAACCTTCATTACCTATGATTATGCTTATTATTGCGTTCTCCTAACCGTGAATCCATAATCAAACACTTGTGGGGCCCTAATTATATACAAAAAAAATTTTGATGTCATGAATGGAAAATGTATATGAATTGATATAAAATATATAATACAAAATCAGATGAAAATACTCTTACGAGCATTTTACGATGCAAAATCACTAATAATTGTGTCTAAATCAAGAGACTCAGTCATATTTTACTCAATGCACAGCATATCAAGAGACTCAGTCATATTTTACTCGATGCACAACATATTAAGACCATTCAAGCGTTCTTGTAAAATTGACGATCTTAAGTAAATTTTTAATATCTTCAACTTTGAAGACTCTTCTTAAAACTATTACTCTTACTGAAATTGTAATGATACGACATCAATGGAGACCTACAACTTTAAAAAATTTAACAAAAATAACACAATATTACTAAGACAACGCACAAAATTATAAATTATAATCCTCTTCCACTATTTAAAAGAGAATACATGTACTTCATTGAATTGTGACAATAAAGAAAATTAAAAAAAAAATACCCTAATCTTAGCCCCATAAAAATTCTGAAGTTTAAAACTTTGACAAATCAATAAATAATCTAGTAAATTAGTAATCCTACGTCACTATCAACACAAATACACAATGCTAGATATAAATAAACCCACCGCCTAAATCCTAATCATTAAAGGTAATGAAAAAGTAGAATTTTGATTTTTAGAATTATGAATTTTGAAACACAAATACCTTAAATTGGAAATTGACTGACGAAGGTTGAAGTCTTGAAGATGAACTGACGAAGCCCAGTGCCCAGATGGTCGGTCGTCGGTGGAGGGAGGCCTCTCTGGTTGGCGGTGACGGAGGAGAGCCCAGATGAACAGTCACAATTCACAAATTCAGTTGTCGGTCAGAGTCTCAGAGATGATTTCATGTATTTTTTTATTAGTTTTATTGTAATGTAATTTATAGTAAATAGGGGCTCTTTTTTAAAGGGTTTTCTAATTTTTGGGAGTGGGCCCTGAACACTGGCCAACTTCGCCGGCCCTGCGTCAGGTTTTCACTAAGTCGAAAAAATACTTATTGTTAGATTTAACCTAAAAACATTAGTTCAGGACTTGACGACTGGTGGAGGATTAGAGATTCGTTTGACGCTTGAGCGTCCGGTAGCAGCAAGCAGAGGCAGGCAAAACACACCCCCGACTCCTTGAGGCTCGATACTGTGTCGTTTGGTTTCTAGCAAATCAGAAGAAGAGAGAATGGGGATTGGGATTGGGATTTGAATTGGAATTTGGAACATATATATACAACTAATTTTTTAACTTTTTGCCTAGCGCACGTGGTTACTGGGCCTTCTATTTAGGATCCGGTACCTGGTGTTGAACAATCCACTTTAAATGAGAATTGGTTGAGATTTGAACCCGTGACTTCTTGTCACACTGGCTTCTGATACCATGTCAAGGAACCATCTCAACCAAAAGGTTAAGCTGATGGCTGAGGCCCCACAATGTTATATACTCTAAGTGTTATCAATTTTAATAAGTATGGTCAATGTGATTACTATTTAACACATTTTATTTTGAATGGTGATGTGATGAAATTTAAGGAGTATGTGATGCATTTTAAGGAATATGTGACGCATTTTAAGTACCATGTGACTTTGTTTGAGTGATAAATTATCTTGCTATTAATGAATCATATTACATAGTTCAAAGTGTATACATCAAATAATATGCCTAGCAGAACTGTGTGATTCATTGTTCTTATTTTTCTTTGTTGAATCCCAGCCGTAATCTCAAAATGCCCTTTTAACCGTTAAATTTAGATTATATAATGGTAATTAGAAATGTTTAATTAATAATATTAAATAAATAATTTAATTAATTAAGTATATTCCAAAAGTGTGTATTTAAAAGAAAGGATTATTAATATCAAATTTTTATAGTTATTACCTCCTATTCAGCCTAAATGTCTTAGTTTTTTGGCACTATTCACTCATCACTCTTAATTTGTATTTTATTCGTAATCTATAAGTTAAAACATAGTCATGAAAGATCTTATTTAATTCGTTTCAATACAAGGATTATTAATATCAAATTTTTATAATTATTTTAGGACAGTCAGGGTTAAGATTTGGTGTAACACTAAAACAAGCAAAGAAAGCATACATTGAAGTATATGGAAGATTGTGAATATAAAGTCGAGAACTTTCTTGTACATCATTTGCATCTTGTAGACTATATTGCATGCTGCTAGACTTTGTTAAGTTAACACAAAAATCATCATTCAGATGCTTCTCCAAGCTAATTGCTTCATGAATATCATAGTCCATGTTATCTGAAGGACCAACAAACATAATCATGACACATATCAGTCATAAATTCATTTGTATAATTGATCATTCTTTTCTAACTATACTATTGTAAAAATCCATAGTTGTGACAACATTACCATGGACCAATTCATCATGCATCCTATCTGTATTTGTAACACTTTCCTTTACATTATCCTGCTCTTCCACCAACTTATCTTGAACATTTTGTTTTAACTTAGTAGGTGATACTAGATTCATCCAGCATTTCGATTTACTTTGTGGTTGCACAACGTGCAGAAACTCTAAGAGTTTAGGATCATCAATCACGTCTTCGGAGGCACTCTTCTTGCTCGTTTCAATTTTGTCATTAGATACTAAATTTTCCTTTTCAATCAACTTTTCTTTCTCCTTAGTATACCGACTCCAAGGCCTTGGAATTCTGGCATTACCAAGTTCCCAAGCATCCTATAGAATAATAATCCATATCAAAGCAAGTAGAAATTATTGTCATCAAAATTGCAACACATATCTAAAAATTTAAGCATTTAAATCATTATCATCATCATCATACCTAGTGTATCCCGCTCATAGACAGACTATGGTCAGGATCTGGGGAGGGAAGATAGACGGCAACTCATACCCATTAGGAGAATGCGTCAGAGAGTCCCCGGCTCTAAAGGGTCTTCAAAGAGAGAGGATCCAACAACTTTCTAAAAGCCAACAACTTACACTCACGTTAGTCATGCATAGTAATCAACTAACGAAAGATACACAAAAAATTGAATACGTACAAATGTAGGAGTAAAACCATTTATAAATACGAATATACCAAATCAAGAACTGTCAAAGGCATGGCTAGCTCCTTAGACATTTCACCATTCACCTTTCCTAGATAAAGTCCTTTTTTCCATGCTACTTAAAACTAATTATGACAACTTTCAGTTCAGGTACAACTAGAACAATAACCACACTTATTTGTACTAGGTGATCGGTGATGGACACAATTCTCGAATAACTATAATTAAGCATTTTAAGACGGAATTATAAATGTTAGGCCATGAAAATTCGTAACTTATTCACCCTGTGGGCCCACTCGTGTCAAGTCTGTCAACTGAATATTTGATGAATTCTGACAGCCTAACAATAAAAAACAAGGAATAAAGTATATAACAAACCTCACACGTGATTCTTAAATCATTGAAATAAAACCACTTATGTGAACCGAATATGTGACGAATTGTGTTAGCCTAACAATAAAAAAACTAGGGATGAAGGAAGTATATAACAAACCTCACACGTGATTCTTGAATTCTTGAAATAAGAACGGTTAAAATATCTAATTGCTTTTTGTGCTTCCTCCACTGTGCGATACCCAATAAATGCAAGTCTGCTTGTTCCCTCTCTAAAAATTACAAAAACATGATATAAAGCTAATAAAATAAAGGGAAATTGTTCTAAATAATCTGATTTATTGTCTATCTGCCGAGAATAATCTGAGCTATTAATTATTTCTAAATAATTTAACTTTTGTATATTTTTTGCTGACAACCTCTTACCACATTTTAATAGACTATTGTAGGTACCTATTAGCCGTCACACTCACTTTTTCTTCCTCTTTATTCTTTTTTGTCTATCCCAACTCCTCTTTGGTGATAGGTAGCTATCGTAGTCGGTTAAAATG